>CM055910.1:37851508-38026477 GCA_029582155.1 Panopea generosa | reverse complement strand
CTCTTATTCCAGGAATTTTGATGCATTGGAGTTTGTGAAAGATCATCTTGCAAAAGGAAAGCGGGGTGGCTATGCCTATGATCTTTTTGGCCCAAACACAAATAGTTTTGGTTTTACAAAGGTTGTTCAAGGGAACCAGCCCCAGAAGAAAGTCGATATGCGAGTTATGTTGCAGAAATTTGCACTGAACAGAAAGAAGTAATAGCAATTTTGTATGCTGTTGTCATGGCAACAGGTTTAATATTTGCAGTTTTATAATAGTCTTATTACTGGAATTGAAATATTTTACAAGAGTCACTGTATAATAAATTAAAACCAAGGGTAACTGGCATCAGTGTCACGATGTTCTATCTACATGTACACAAATAAGGAAATAGACCAGTGTTGCATTGAACCGTCAATATATAATGTTAACTTTGAATGTGTTCCCACCTTAAAATGACACATGACAGTGTTTAAATCTATAACTGTCTTAAAAGGACACATGGCAGTGCTCAAAACTATAACTGTCTTAAACGGACATGGCAGTATTTATTACTACAACAGTTACTGTCATAAAAGGACACACAGCAGTGTTGAAATCTATTACTGTCTTAAAAGGACACACGGCAGTATTTATTACTACAACTGTCTTAAAAGGACATATGACAGTGTTCAAAGCTATAACTGTCTTAAAAGGACACATGGCAGTATTTATTACTGCAACAGTTACTGTCATAAAAGAAAACACAGCAGTGTTGAAATCCATTACTGTCTTAAAAGGACACACGACAGTGTTGAAATCTATAAGTGTCTTAAAAGGATACACAGCCGTATTTATTACTACAACTGTCATAAAAGGACACACAGCAGTGTTGAAATCTATAACTGTCTTAAAAGTACACATGTCATTGTTGAAATCTATTACTGTCTTAAAAGGACACATGACAGTATTGAAATCTATAACTGTCTTAAAAGAACACATAACAGTGTTGAAATCTATTACTGTCTTAAAAGGACACATGGCAGTATTTAAACCTATTTTACCAACTAACTTAGCCCAAGTAGAATTACAAGGGTGCAAGACAGTGAAAAAGCAAAGGTCTCGGACCTCTGATTTGCAAAATATTTAAAAATGCAAAAATTAATATTTATTTGGATTTGTTTATGATACTGATCAATTTTTTTTTCATAGTTTTAGACAAAGTCAGCTTCAGTGTGTAAAGACAGAATTCATCTCAACCGTTTTATCAGAGTTATTCCCCTTTTGAAAAATATACAAAATTTTGGGTCTTCATACACACAGTGGTTTATTTACATGCATCTCTTATGCATACTGTATTACTTTAATTATGTATGATATAATTTTTAGAAATTGTGTCAAGTGATTGTTTATAGAAATAACTGTGTGTAACTGTGTGTAATCATTGGATATACCGGTTGTAATCATGACTAGAACAGTGGCTGTAGCTTGATGCTGAAACCTTCAGTCAAAACATGATATGGAGTCTTGTATTATTTATATACAATGTACATGCATGCTTGTAAGTTACATGTACCACTTTTGATTGCAAGATTGAGAAAGAAAAAAAAACAGTTTGGTTACATTAAAATTGTGTTAATAAGAAAATTTTTTTTTTTTTTTTCATGTATATTTTTCAACAGTAGTTCAGTTATTTTTAACAGTGGCCATCTCACTTCAGTATCTTTGTTTCCTGGATCCACTAGGCAGCCAGTACTTAACACTTCTGATCTTTGCAAAGTCACTGACTACTTTCCACATATTCTGAGGTGAAGGTCTTGGGAACGTAGAACAAAGGTCACCAAGATTAACTTTCAATACAGACCCAGATCAACATGCAATGCATGTCAAGATCAACAATTAAATCTGACCTTTAATGCAGACCTAGGTAAACATTTAATGCAGACCCAAATTGACATTAAATGCAGGCCCAGATTAACATTCAATGAATACCAAGTTTAACCTTAAATGTAGCCACAGGTAAACATTTAATGCAGACATTGATCAACATTCAATCTGCAGCCAGGTCAACTTGCATATCCTGATGGATGAATATTAAATTCAGACCCAGATTATTTTTTTAATTCAGACCCAGATCAACATTAAATGCATGCTAAGATCAATATCTAATGCAGGCCCAGATCAACATTAAGTGCATGTCAGGATCAGCATTTAATGCATGTCCATATCAATATTTAATGCAGACCAATGTCAACATTTAATGCAGGACCAGATACACATTTAATGCAGGCCCTGATCAACATTTAATGCATGTCAAGATCAATATTTAATGCAGACCAATGTCAACATTTAATGCATGTCCATTTCAATATTTAATGCAGACCAATATCAACATTTAATGCATGTCCATTTCAATATTTAATGCAGACCAATGTCAACATTTAATGCAGGACCAGATACACATTTAATGCAGGCCCTAATCAACATTTAATGCATGTCAAGATCAATATTTAATGCAGACCAATATCAACATTTAATGCAGGACCAGCTAAACAGTCAACGCAGGCCCTGATCAACATTTAATGCAGGTCAAGCTTAACATTTAATGCAGGTCCAGTTCAACATTTAATGAATGTCAAGATCAATATTTGATGTAGACCGAGATCAACATTTAATGCAGGACCAGATACACATTTAATGCAGGTCCAGATCAACATTTAATGCAGACCCAGATCAACAATTAATGCTGACCCAGATCAACATTTATTGCAGACCAAGATCAACAATTTATGCAGACCCAGATCAACATTTATTGCAGTCCAAGATCAACAATTAATGCTGACCCAGATCAACATTTAATGCAGACCCAGATCAACCATTAATGCTGACCCAGATCAACATTTAATGCAGACCCAGATCAACCATTAATGCTGACCCAGATCAACATTTATTGCAGACCAAGATCAACAATTAATGCTGACCCAGATCAACATTTATTGCAGACAAAGATCAACAATTAATGCTGACCAAGATCAACATTTATTGCAGACCAAGATCAACAATTAATGCAGATCCAGATCAACATTTAATGCAAGTCAAGATCAATATTTAATGCAGGCCCACCAGCTAAACATTTAATGCAGGTTTAGATAAACATTTAATGCAGGTCAAGATCAACATTTAATGCAGACCTAAATCAACATTTAATGCAGACCCAGATCAACATTTTATGCAGGTCAAGATCAACATTTAATGCAGACCTAAATCAACATTTAATGCTGACCCAGATCAACATTTAATGCAGACCCAGATCAACATTTAATGCAGACCCAGTCCAGCATTCAATCTATCCCCTCTCTGATGACCATCAATGTAAAACAAAGTCAACATTAAGTTCATAATCAGATCAACATTCAATATAGACCAAAACCAACATTCAGTGCATATTTTGGTTAACGTTCAATGTATACTCCAGGCAACAGTCATTACACACCAAGCTACAATGTGCATTGCATACTTGCGTCAACATCCAACACGTACATATACCAAGGTCAGCATTCAGTCCATATCCGGGTCGAATCCATTGCAGACGTGGACACATGTTTGAGGAGACGCAGATGAGCAATTGATGTGTACACGCGTCAACATTCAGTGCATACCCGGGTCGAATCCTTTGCAAACGTGGACACACATTTGAGGAGACGCAGACAAACAATTGATGCATACCCAAGTACATCCGGACAAACATAGTTAAAACTTATTTAGGTTACTTCGATTGTGAAATAAGTTCTTACAACTTAGACAAATCATGCTCGAAGTCTTTCTGGATAGAATCAGTACTAAGCATATGTGGAAAAAGTGTCTTGCTCAAGGATTCAACACATAGCCATGGCAGAGGATCGAAACCATGACCCTCTGATCATGGGTACGATGCTCTACTGCTGGACCACGTGCTTCACACCCAAATCGACATTCAATGTAGATATATCAAAAATATCTCGTAACAAAATGTCGCCCAACATGGATATGGCAAGGCAACACACGCTTTATTAGTTGTTCAGTAGCGGACCCAGGAACTGTGGGTCGTAAGTTTGATTCTCTAAAGCGCATATGTCGGGTTCTGAACAAGGAACGTTATATATGTTTATTTAATACTTGTATACAGGTACACAATTAATGGGCGGTCTTTCACAATCGATGTAACATTAATAAGTGTAACGTAAAGAATACATCGTTTAAAATCAGAACCTTCTATGATCGAGTGGTCTCACAGCTTAGGTTGTTGGTTCGAACCCAGCTTGATACAAAATCATAAACTGTATGTGATAACGTTTCCTGGTTATTTGCGAAACAGTGGGGGTTCTATTCAGATTAATGTATAATTTATTATGCATCTGGGGTCTTCCTCCCCAATATTGCTGGACGTCATATATAAACCTGTAACGTATTGAATATTACCTTAATTCCACCAATCTCTAAACGTGACAGACTCAATTTGCAGGATTTTACTCACAATCGACGTAAAATTATTAAAGTGTACATTATCTTAAATGATAAAATTTTCTTCAGTTTAATATATTAGTACACTAATTGCGTGATCTAATGCCATCCTTCCAACAATAGTTTAAGCGTTTTGCCGTTAAGGTGAGAAGGAGATAAAGTCTGGCCGATACACGTACTGTAAAAAATAGTCTTGACAGTAAATGTGATTATCATAATAATCATTATCTAATATTGAAATTCTTAAACAATACTTTTAAATTTGGGGAAGTTTAGTAATTCTTAACAAAAGGACTCACATAGCAAACAAAAGGATGCCAATTTAAGACTGTTTTATTGTTTGCTTATTATTTAAAACAAGAAGTTATAATTACGAATAATTATTTAATATTTTGTTTAATTTTTCGTCGGATCCATCTGAACGGAGCGCTTAAACTTTTTGAAATAGAATTGCTGTCTTCAATCTCGTCCTCACTGATATCGGCTATATCTTGAAGGCTGTCGTCCCATGAACATTGGTTGTCGGTATCGTCACTATCATATTCCATATCTTCAATAAGACATTCTTCATTACTACTGTCCTTTCTGCTGCCCTCGCTCAGCTCCGGATTTATATAAAATACTTCCGGCATAAAACGTACTTGTTTAATTGGTTTAATTAGCACCTCCTTTATATTTAACTTAGTGTTAACTAGTGTTTCCCCCTTGTTATCATTTACGTTTTCTGTGTCGCTAATGTCTTTATTTTCTGCTTCATTACCTTTGTTAGAGTTTCTGGATATACTGACTGATAGCCGTAGTCGCGGTCTCTTGTTATTTGTCTTACCTTTGGTTTCGTTTTCTTCTTTTTCATAACCGTTTTCTTTTATATCTGTTTTCTTCTTTTTCTTTAATTTCCCGGCAATACAACTGAACAGTGTAAGTGGGCGTCTTTTTTGGTCTTTATTGTCATTTTCTTCAATATTTGTTTTTTCCACCTCACAATCCTTTAATACATCTTTGCTGTCGCCGTGTTCTTCTGCATCCGCGCTATTTCCTTTCCTTTTCTTTAATTTTCCTGTTACGAACTTTAACAGTTTACATGAACGCCTAGAAGTATTTTCGTTTTCCTGGATGTTTTTCGATTCATTATCTTTTCCAATTCCTAATTCCATGGAACCACCTTGTTTGTTTTCCTTTTTACCGTTTGGCAAAACGTCCTTAACATTCGGTATTTTTCGTTTACAATATCGTATTTTAACTCTCTCCTTGTTGTATGCGGTTTTACTCCAGCCGACATCTTTGTGATGTTTGACCTTGGTACATTATCGACTACATGATAACTATTGTGGCTCTTGTCACGCACCACGACGTTCTTAATCCTCCTGTCGCACGTGTTCTTTCTTCTTTTGCGATTATCTATTTTGCTCAACGCGCTATTTTCTGTTGATTGTTTTGGAAAATCTGCATTTACAGACAATCTTGCTTTAATCGCATGATCTTTTCCTCTGGATTTTCTTTCACCACGATTCGTTCTTGCACATTCTTCTACAACTCCTTCACTGTTGCGCTTGTTTTCCCCAAACATTTTAGTATCATTTGGTTTTACCGTGATAAGATTATATAAACATGGATATAATCGACATAAACTCCTACTTGTATCCTGTTTTGTTTGGAGTTCAATCAAACTCAGAATAGCATCTAAAGAATGGAAGTCGTGCTTACGTTTATTCCAGATTTCTCTTCGCATGTACTCTGATGACCCTGCATGCTTCATGATTGCTCTTCCTATCTCGGCAATCTCTTGTAAATGTGCAGGCGATAGTTTTTTGAGCAATTCCTTCTCGTATTTATCCATAATTAAGTATTTATTAGCTCTTCGACGTCTCACAGACAGACTGGGCATTTGTTCTGACGACCTCCTTGGCGAAGATGTCATTACACGCGGTTTCATATGTTTCTTAAGTAGTTTTGCCATAACGTCAACGCTAGAAAATACTAATGATTGATATATTATACTGGTATAGCGTCAACGTTACAATGAACTCTGCGTTGCTAACGCAGACATAATAACTTTTGCGACGTCACGTGGCGGCGATTGTTGTTGCCCACGTGATGGATGAACGCATCGCTATTCAATATATTTATAACTATTTAGTAATTTCCTAGTTGAGCAAAAAAGTTGGCAATAATAGTTCGATTGACCGAAAAAGCGGCGTTTGAACTGGCGTATGCCCTCCAATGGCCATATTGTAATAGTTTAATCAAATATTCAGTATTTTATCTTTAATTGTTCATATAAGATTGCATGTATTTATTCTGTAAAGCACCATTGGACGTGTAGTCACGAAAATAGTGCTATATAAATAATAATAATAATAATAATAATAATAATAATAATAATAATTATAATTATAATAATAATTGTATTACGCCCCACTGAAACTCTATACTAGTATATACCATATATCTAAAAGCATAATTTACACTCCTCCGCGTGGTCAAGTAGTAGAGCGTCCGCCTCGCATGCGGAAGGTCGTGGGTTCAATCCCCGGCCGGGTCATACCAAAGACTTTAAAATGGTACTAAAGTTTCCTCGCTTGACGCTCAGCATTTAGAAGAGAGTTTTAGGTCTTGTCCTCCCGGTGTCAATATAATGTGACTGGGTGGGGTATCATACCATGTGTCTGCGGCATGATAATCCAGTGTGACAGCGCTTAAAATACTGTCTCAAGTAGACACCGTCGCGATATGACTGAAAAATTGTTGAAGCGGACGCTAAACACCATACAACAACAACAACACCTCTCGCAGTAGTTATCAATAAATAAAATAATCACAATTGTGAAATCGCGTAACAAACGCATTTGCAAACGACAATGGAACATAATATTTGTTACGATGCGTTCCGTAATTAGCATAATCAGTCCTATGATATTAAAACTAATCTCACTATGTCCATCTATTTTTAAGTTTTACATTTATGCGCGGAAGTGAGTCATTTAAAGTGAAAATTAATCACAAGATTGAATAAAAGCAATTCAGTATTCGAAGACTTAGCGCAAAAATAGTTTATCGACATTCTCTGTCTATGTGAGTTGGACTGTTCTTGCACCAAGCCATCACAATGACAACTGCAGTGATTGTCACTTGATTGTACGCTTATTATGATTTAAGTAGTGCAGGATTTTTATTAAGCAAAATCGGTTTACTCTTCGTATTTCTTAAACAATTTATGTCATTTCCATTCACTGAAAAAGAAATGAACACATACATTCACTGTTTGAAAGACCTTCCGTTTGTGTCTACTTCATAATGCTTGGGCGTGCGGAACAGTGCTATAGTCTAAATCGTGGGTTCGATCCTCCGCCACGGGCATGCGAAGTGTGCTTGAGCAAGACATTTTTAATGCATATGCTAAGTACAGGCTATATCCAAGAAGACTTCTAACGTGATTTGTTTAAGTTGTAAGAACTTGTTCCACAACAGATGTAAAGTAATAAGTTGAAAACTAGACTTCGTCAAGTTGGTTAACATATATAACTGTCGAAGACTACATGTTATTTTTACATGTCGTTAAAAGTCGTTAAACAACACTTTTTATCAATTATTTTAATTATTTATTGAAGCTATGTTTAAATATGGAAATTATTTGTTATTTGTTTATCTAAAAAGTAAGATCATTTTAAAAACAAACTTTATTATCACTGAAACGTTACATATGACTGTATATATTACGGCTGGGTCTCAAACCCGTATCAGCCGGACCCAGTAACTTAGTCGGTAACGCGTCTGATTATCACTACAGGACTGGGGGTCGCCATTTCGAACCCCGCCCGGCCACAGTAATCTTTGTGATTGGTATACGGTACTGTGTCTAATTGTTATTCGTCTCTCACCACTGATTAAAGTTGTTTCCGTGAATGGGTGTGCTCGAGAACTGGTTAACCTTCCAGGATCCCAAGAAAGAGTGGTTAGATCACTGGTCCTCTGTAACCTCTTGACTGCATAATATGACGCTGAATGTTTCAAACAATGGAACAATAACTTCAGTCTGTTCTTGGTCTCAAACCAATTGCGTTCGTCTGCGATACGTCTGTAACAAGTTTAAACAAATTGAGATTTCACTGTGTCATTAGTAGCACTTGCATGTAAAATCAAGAAAGCATTGTCAGAGAATTTTCCTTAAAGGTTATTCCACAGATTTCCCGAGTAAATGTTGGCTGTATTGACGAAGAAATCACCACTGATGAATGTTTGCCACCATTTTGTCTTTCCCTTCGGTCTTTTTTCTTATATTCAAATGTCTAGAAAGTTGTCGTTTGCAGTAATTTTGACTGGGTTTGTTTTCCGGCTGTTTCGTCACCATTGTGACTAAATTGCTCTCGCTTTTTGTCATTGGACGGTGTCCTGTTTGTCGATACTATTTCCGGTAGAGAAGTCGGTCTGCACGCAAGCGTCTCGCCTAATTCCGGTAGAGAAATCGGTCTGCGCGCAAGCGTCTCGCCATCGTTGGACGGCTATCAGCCATATCAGTATGGTCAAATAGTTCGTTGAATTGTTCAGTAAGTTATACTTATAAGGATTTTATTGTTGATTGTTCATTTTAGTGCATTTTATTTTGTTTTCTTTGCATTGAAGATGGCAAGCGACACAGGAAGTAGAAAACTGGCGGCGAGACCGAGGCTCAGTTTCTGCAATACATATATGGTACATATAATGGCGGCATTCCTTGTACAAGATACATATAATACATATAATTATTAAATAGAGGCACATGTTGTTATTTATTTTACGTTTACTTTTAGAAATTAGAAAATATAGTTTTTATTAATTGCAGCAGAAACAAAACGTTGAGGTCCTCCGTGGCCGAGTGGTTTCAAGATCACCAACCTTCGAATCCCGCTCGCCTCCAAAAACATTTAGTGAGAAAGTTTGCCAGTTTGACGGTGGTCTATTCTGATTCATTCTGATGTCTTCCGCCACAAATAAAACTGGATATGACATATATAACCTAAAATGTGTTGAAAATGGCGTAACCCCCACCCCCATTAAAAACAACAAACAACAAAAACACACAAAAACAACAAAAAAACCCCCAAAAAACAACTTAATTATTGCAGACTCGGCACCTAAATAACGGACAATGTATATAATCATTTTAATCAGATTATATCAACGATTTGCATGTGTATACATTCAGAAATGCTTATCAGAAAGGGGTTGGGTCATTGATTAAACGTACATACTCGGCCAATGCCGCCATCATTCGGCATTGCGATAATCGGTGAGGTGGTCCGAAAGATAAAAGTGTCTCTATCCGATTCATTACACTTTTTTTTATTTGCTGTAGACATGTATTAACCAATGAGCGTCTGGCTTCATTTTCACTTATGTTAAACATAAATTAGCTGCATTTAATCATATTGCAAAAAAAAAAAAAAAAACGAACAGAGGAATGTAAATACTTTCAAAGTTCGCTTGTACTCGCTTTTCTCATTGTGCAATAGTTTATTTCTGCCATGAAGTAAATTATTCCATGGACAAACGTGCAATAATTAGTGCCTGTAGTGGAATTAGGAAAAAAAATCAAATTCCCAATAACATGAAATAAAATAAAATAAACAACAATAACGTCAACACTTGAAAACATATCTTCCTTCGTTGATTCAATATAAAAAAATGTCTAATAGCTGCTAGTACGATACAGGCAAATTTCAATAAAATAATAACCAGTTTTTTAAACAGTAGTTCGAATAAATAACTTTTTAAAATGAACTTACGGTTAAACAAAGAAGTATCTTAAAAGGTTGATTCCAAACAGTTCCGCACAGTTAACGCATATTAAAGATTCTTCAAGGCGAGAAAAGTATTCGATAGATCCAAATGTACATATTAGAGTCCAAACAAATTATGTTACTAGGTAAAACTGCATATTTATATCATGCAAGATCAAATAAAATAGCCAAATTAGAAAACAACAATACCAGCTTTTTTTCTTCCATGGCTCTGGGCGTTTAGAGCGTCGTTTCCAGATCACTCACCGCCTCACCACCGAGGTCGTAAGTTTGAGCCAAGCTCGGTCCAAACACTTTATAGGTGTTTAATGGGAGTATATCAGGGAAATAACGCTATAAATGTCTTAAAAAAATAAATTATTTTAAAATGGTTCAAATTCATCTCATTGTCATTAATAAATAAAAATCAAATGAAATCATGTGACTCATTTAATACGTCACAAAATATGATGAAATTTTAAGCAGGAAACCTATCTAACCTAAGTTGGGAAATCCCTTTATTTTGGCCCATTTAAATATATATCCTCTTGGAAATACGGGTTCAGTAAGTATATATAGGTATGATATATTGGAAAAAAAATGTTTATAGCCAATTTAAACATTTTGAAAAATCCTAATAAATTCCCTTTAATCTTGTCAATTATTTATGGAAGGACGGAAGTTCTACTCCGTTTCATTCTTCTTAACAAATAAAACTGGGTACTATATATACAATTTAATATAATCTCTGTTGAAAATTGTGCCATTTCCAACACATTTCAAGTTATGTATGGCATATCCAGTTTAACTGGTGGAGGAAGACCTCAGACTGAGTCAGACTGAGCAGAACCACTGTCCTTCCGCAAGTAATTGGAAACTTTCTCACATAAAGTTTTGGAGCGAGCGGGACTCGAACCTACGGCCTAAGCAGTGAAAAATAAGTGATCATGAGACGGGGCCTTAGACAATCGAACACGGAGGACCCTAAAACTGCACCAAAACGTTGATATGTAGTATTCAAAAATTGTTGTTACATGAGACGATGCAATACCTGCAGATCAGATTTAATCAAACGTTTATATGAAACGAATGTAACAAATTCCACGAATGAAAGACGAAATTTCACATGCATGCAAATGGTTGCTCAACACCAAAACGTTAAACATCGCATGTTTCCTAAAGATTTACTGAGTGTAATCGTATTCGGATAAACAACATTGCCCTGAAATTATATCCTGATCATATTTCTGTGTAGCTAGTCAGTATGCCTTTGATTTAGCATTCTTTTTTATGATAATTTAATAATGTTTTTTCAATGATATAACCAGCCAATTTATCTGAGTGTGATCAGGATTAATACATTGTCCTGAAAAATCAATCTTATTTCACCAATCTTATGGTCTTCTTATGAAGCCTTAGCCATCCACCATGGACTGAATATACCAAATTATATAACTATTGACTATTGTCCGCTGGTGAGTATTTACTATAAAGATTAAATACTATATATCATCTAGCAGGGATATGTTTTCTTGGACTATGTTGAGAGTTGCAACCCAATTATGACATCATCCAAATGCTATTTAAAGCTTTAAGAACATCAGGTAGAGTTTATCTTATTTCCTTCAATATTGGTGAAGAACATCTCCTGACGTATTACATTAAGGTCATCTGAACAGTGAAAATTTCCTGTAAAGACTTAAGACATAAAATGCAAATTTCACCAGACTATGTTCAATTCATTAATGACTAAAAACTGCAAGAGTTGGTGTGCTGAGAATCGTCCAAACAATGAAGGATGCCTTTGAACTAATATAATCTTAACCGTAAATAATACTTGGATCTAAGCCTAGAATTTAAATGGTCTAAACCATATGTTACTCTATATATAACCTGATATGTCCCGATTCAGGTCTATTAACCCCAATGAAAAAAGCAGGGAATTCTATGCCTGTCCCACAATTCATAGCTATTGAATGCTTATTAAACTATGACGGCATTCAAAGTATCCCTGAAGCAAATGACCAATCAGCGTGCTCAAACTCATTGCAATTTAACGGACCCAATCAAATATTGACATTCGAAGCATAAATCGTGGATGCTTCGCTATTTTTGGCATCAGAACATTCATATTTGTTAAAATACTTCACACGCAAATGAAACGAAATTAAACCAGAACCTGTGTGACATACGTTAGAGTAGGCATCATTGGGTCATACACAACATGCCACATTTCATTGTGTCTTGTATTAACGGCGTATTCAATAAAACTTGATATACATATATTTCATGTTCCTCACCGGCCGCCATCTTGGAAAATCTAAACATTTGAACTCGACAAGCTAACCAACCTCCACCGCAGGGTTATCGTTCGTTAGATTCATTTTGTAGTGAGCCGACTGTATTATTTCGCATCACATTAATATCGAAGAGAAGTTCACAGCTGTAGAGAGACACTTTTCAAATATGTACAAAAGCCAGATGTTACGTGGAATGCATGTTATTGTCGTGTTTGTATCGATTCCTCTGTCTTTTATTGCGTGAACATGTTTATAACGTTAGTATTATTTCTGGATGATACAGCGACAACGACACTTCTATATTAATTACAAATCCACCGCATGCAACCTCCCCTGATAATAATACGACCACTGTCGATCTATGTCGATCGGTAGGTATCATTCTGACGGAGTGTCATGTTTATGTTATTATTTTTGGTAATATCTATTGTTGAGGTTTAATTAGCAATCCTTGTGGTTCAGCGAACATTTTTTTTCCGTATACCACTGGTATTTTTTTTACTGGGATTTAAACGCCATTTTCAACACATTTCATGTTATATATGGCAAGTCCAGTTTTATTGGTGGATGAAGACCTCAAAATGAATCTAAGTAGGACCACCGCCCATCCACAAAAAAGCAAACTTTCTAATGTAAAGTATTTGGAGTGAGTGGGACTCAAAGCTACGACCTCAGTGGTGAGAGATAGGGCCTAAGTGCTATTGAGACGGCGCCTTTGACCACTCAGCCACGGAGGACCACCTACCACTAATATAAACAGAGGTTTAATGTTTCATTTCTGGTTGGGATTTTAGAGGTGTCTTTTCTCTCATTTTAAAACAATCGGCGTACAGAACCCATTTCGTTTAGAATAATTTGCACGGAAACACATGGTACACCAAGCGTTTTTTGTTGGGAATAGGGTGTCCACCAGATTTCTGCGTGGGGTGTGGGTGTGGTGTGGTCATACAATATTGAAGCGTATAGGTGTGGGGTGGGTGAGCACTGAGCGCCTGCGGCCCCCGTGTTGGTCCGATAGAGAAACTTTTTTTTTTGATAGCATATGTTGTCATAGGTCGACATTTTGAAGATTATATGTTTTACACGTCTAGCATGATCTATGTGTGCTGTTTATGCCTTTGACTTCCTTTAAGTAGCCTTGGTCATCTTCTACTCTAGTATACCAAAAAGACAAACGTCTTGAAATTGATAAATTTGATTTCATTTATCAATTGAAATAATCGGACTACCTCGGCGATTCCTATAATTTTTCATCACACTGTCATTTTTTTTGTTTGTTTGCGTACCTGATGTTTTTTTTATATTGGCAAATACCTTTGACAAAGTATCTGCTATGGTTTTCGTTGGAATGAAATATGTATTTGTTTAAAAAAACATCTAAACATAAGCGTTCCAGATGCGTTTTTGATTCGACCAATCCGACCTTTCTTTTGTATTCAACCTTTTTTTCTACGCAAAATGTGAAGACGCTTGTCTTTTACAAAGTAAGCGTCGAAGATGATCATGATTACTAGTAATAAAATATACTATAATATGCGCGGGTCTTCTCGTAGTTTTTTGAAGGAAGCCAGACTTGTTTGCGTTTAATCAACGAAAGATAAACCGTATCGTGTTCTTCCTGTAAGCTTTTCTGATTATGTCCCTTTGGAAACGTTTTGTTCAAATTTAAGTTCACAAGCACTCATCACAGTAATTATGTCCGGATATCCACCAACATGTATAAAATTATTTCTCAAATAAAACACCTTTGACCTCCAGGTTAAATGTGACACTCGTATTATTGGATGGCAAATGCTCAGAACGAATCTGAGTAAGTCGCCGTTCTCCCCCGAAAGTAAAGGACACATATTTCTCACTCGCCTAACAACTTCAGACTAGGTATAAGATGAATTCGTTTAGATGGATTAAAAAAAAAAGATTTTAACGTCATTTTATAAACATTACAGATTATATATAATAAATAAGACCTTCCAAAATAAAAAAGGAATCTCCACAATGTCTTTTTTTCCGTTAAAAGTGTAAGAAAAGAACAGAACAGTATTTTATTTTGTAGTATTATGAATGAAAAATGAACATTCCCTTGTGAGTATATTTCACAGGTGAATATTCCATTGTAAATTCAGTAACTGCCACAAGCGAACATTATTGTGTGAACGTAATTTATTATGAATTTAGTTTCTTCCACGGACGAACATTGCACAGTGAGGCGTTTAATTTCAGAGGAAAACATTCGTATATATTGTATATAATTGCTTTTTTGAGACAGCTTTCTGTGAGTCTGTTTAATATACTACACCAGACTCTGAGACATTTGTCAGCTGTCTTTGCAATTATACTCTTTATTGAAACTAATGAATGAATGGTGTTTTACGGCACGTCGACACATAATTATTGAAACTACGATCTTAACAAAGTTAACAAGAACTATTTGCACCAACATACTTACATTAGCCAACACGTTTATAATTCAGTTAGTATCTTGTTTATGTATATATTTCATTTTAACCATACTATCAAATTATCTAACATTAGATAAACAATGCTCTCGATATCAAATTTAAATCTATTGAGCAATGAAGAAAATTTGACTTTATAGACAGAAAAAACGATTTCAGTTTGCAGGTCATTAAGATTAAGATAACCAGTCTCCAGATCAAATCACGTGTTGCTGCTTTCAGACTTCTGTCACTGTCAAGTGTTACAGATAAAAGTGCTTCAGTACTGGGCAACCTTCCAGGATCTCAAGAAAGTGTGATTAGGTTACCTGAACGTCTGTTAGCCCTTGGAGGCATAACATGACGCTAAGTAATCAAACTGGGGGAAGTGGGGGGGATGGGGGTGGGGGATAGGGGCACGTATTACAATTCTGTAAAATCATACTTGCCTGTTAATACAAATTTATATAACGTTACTCACTTTTTTTACTACTACATGTACTATATAAGTCAATACTTAAACTGACTTTATATTAACTAGTTTTTATAAATTCAGTTTGTTTTAGCTCGATTGTGATGAAAGCTTGGAACTTATATGAACCGATCTCTAGTGTGTTCCCTTGGCAGAACCAGTGTTTTAGAAGCATCGGGTCTGATTGTGGATCAAACCAGCAACCTCTAAAGTGAGCGACTGATACTCTTACCACTGCATAACCGTTCCCCTTTATAAATGTATGGTTATGCATGTTAACAAAAGTATAACAATTGTATACATGTAATCGCTTTGTATCGGTACAGTATGAAACCCAACTTCATTCATTGAATGCAATATAATACTCCAATCTGAAATCTGATAATATTTTTTACAAAATATGTTCTTTGAAGATACATTACCATTAACCCTTTGTTCAGTCAATGGAAGATTAATTGAGTGATTTCATCGCGGGTCTCGATATAGTATTTGAACCATTACATTAAATAAGTAAATACTACAGGGACACAATACAATATAAATAATTGAACAGAATGCCCATAATATATGTTTGATATAAATGTGCAGCTTTGCTTCTGAGGTCGAACAAATATCGATACAGGTGAGGCACCTTGAAGCCAAGTTATAGACTTAATAAAATACTTTAATTCGAATTGATTCAATGAGTAGAATTTCATCCAGCGCATGAGGTTAAAAAGGAATTAATAAATGGGTTAAACCCTTTACTTCATATGGACGCCTTTGGACACCTCTAATATAGACGCCTTTAGACACCTCTAATATAGAAGGCTTTGGACACCTCTAATAAAGACGCCTTTGAACACCTCAAATATAGATGACTTTGGACATCTCTAATATAGAAGGCTTTTGAATTAGTGGGAGAATTATGTTTATATTAACTGACAGAATGGAAAACAGTGCAGGAAGTGTTCAGATTTTACGAGCAATCTGAACTCTTCCTGCACGGTTTTCAAAGGCCTTCTATGATTGGTGCAGGAAAACGCGTATCTATGGTGTAAAGAGCTAAAATTGGTTTCCTCTGTTCCTCAGTGGTCCAAGGGTTTTAATCAAGGTCCGTTATAAGTAATGAAATTGCCTTTGATTTAGTGAATAAAGAAGTATTTTTTGGAAGAAAAAAAATGAGTAACCATTTCCCAATATTAGATTATCTCCAACGGTATTGTGGCAAATGAATGAATGAATGAATGAATGAATGAATGAATGAACGAATGAACGAATGAACGAATGAATGAATGAATGAATGAATGAATGAATGAATGAATGAATGAATGAATGAATGAATGAATGAATGAATGAATGAATGAATGAATGAATGAATGAAAACTTTTCGATTCTTACAACATATGTCACATCATCCTGGTTAAAGTGTAAATGACTTTATTAGTGAAGAGTTGTGTAAAGTTCATTACACCTCAGTTGATGAGGCGGTGACCATGGTCAGTACCCTTGGGACAGTGGGATTTATTGGGAAAAATGGATATCAAATCTGCATTTAGGTTATTACCAGTCAGTCCATCAGACTATGAGCTACTGGGCATTAGTTTTTAGGGAGAAAGTACTTTTATGACATGTGTCTGCCTACTGGATGTTCTATTTCCTGCTCTCTTTTTGAACAGTTTTTAACCTTTTTGGAGTTGGCTCTAAGACAAAGGGTAGAGCATGGTTGTGTTCTTCATTATTTGGATGATTTTTCGTTTGGCGACAGGAACGAATGCAGTGAATGCAGTACTTTAATGTGTCAAAATTCAGTAATTGAAATGCACATTTTACATTCAAAGATTGATCAGTTGGACGATGGTACACTCATTTTACTACCAGCTTTAAAATCTGTATTATGTCCAGTCAATCGGATGAAATCCTTTTCTGAAGGTTCTTTCTAAACAACATGGTCAGTTATTCATACATTTTTGGGGCTCCCCTGTAACCCGCTATCAGTTTAGTCTAGTTTTGAAAAAGTCACCTGTATTCTTAGGCGTTGATTCGGCCAGATATAAATCACTGTTTCCGGATTGGGGCAGCCTCAACAGCTTCAAATAAGGGCATTTCTGATAGTGGCATAAAAGAACTAGGTAGATGGTAATCAAAATCACTCAAAACTTGTATAAGAGTACCAACCGAAAAGCTGGGGTTTCAATGTGCTTATTACTGACTGCAAGTTAAATATTACAGATACCAGTACTAGAGTATGGATTGTGGAGTCGACCATCACCAAAAGAGCACTTACCTTTGCTAGGGCATTCCACGACAGTTGGCGTCAGCTTGGGGTTAAGACGGTATGGTGCCAGCCTATGGTCGCAATGGAAGTGTGGAATGCGCTGCTATCATTTACGAATGACGTTGAGATTATTGTTGTCACTAGAGAACCCCCCACATACACTAGCTTTGCACGTCGGAGGCAATGATATCGGACAAATACCCGCTGCCAACTTGTAAAACAACATTGCAAAAGTGTTACAGTTTAGAAAACAATAAAAACTGCTACAGTACGTCATATTCTTTTTTAATACAGCTTAAATGTTGCAGTTGTTAGAAACTATCGAGGGTATGCGGCAGTATGCTATTATTTTCTTTTTACAACTGGGTATGCTGCGTGTAACAAATGCTTAACAAAGATATTCTGACATTTATCACAGGCTGCTATGACCCTGGCGTGGGGGGCACTTGGTATATTTGGTATGTAGTGCATAAATAGACCTAAACGATTCTCTTGAAAGACACATTATGGGCAAACAATGAAAGGAAAAAGACAGGCTTTTACCAGCTACTCTCTACCTGTACTCAGGAGTTAAAAAGATCCCTATTTAATGATTTAATTTAAGAAATTACTTAAAAATTCCTGGTATATATTTTTATATAGAAATTATTTTTCAAGTATAAAAAGTACTTATTTTTGCTTCTGTACTCGAGTAAGTATGAGTACTTATACTTGTAAGTTTGGCTGAGTACATGTACAGTTGAGTACTAGAAAAACTGTACTCAAGTAAGAACAAGTACAGATACGAGTATCCCATGTCTGAAATTGTTATCTATTGATGGATTTTAACCAAATCTAGAACAAGTGATGTTAATAGAAATCTTAGTTATTCGGCGTGCATCTGAGTTATATAGGACTTGTCAGAGTAATACAAAGGAAAACAAATGTCAATTTTTTAAATATTCATAACATTGATGCTTGTTAATCTATTTGAAATAATTTTAAATAAAATGTCAATGTTATTCAGGTGAACGATAAAGTGCCATGATGGCCCTGTTGTTTCTACATAATATATAGTGTACATGGAGATCGTTGTTCAAGATTCACCTCCAAAACAGCTTGCTATCTTTTGATGAAACTTCACAGGAGTGATTGATGCCAAGCATAGCTGTGCACATCGTCACTATGTTCCAGTCGGATGATTTTTCACTGAGTAATGACCCTTTTTGATTTTCATACATAGATTGTACATAGAGATTCTTGTCCAGACTTCATCTCCATAGCCTCTTGTCTTATTTTGATGAAACTTACCCGCAGCGATTGTTATCAAGCCTAATTGTGCATATCCTCGGCACGTTTTGCTCCGGCTATTTTTCTCATAGATAGTTTGTTCCGGCTTCTCAAAACTTCCTTGTCGGATTTTAATGAATGCAATTTCAATGGTAGCTTGTGCCGGATTGAGAAAAACACATTGTAGTTCAAGTTCTTTTACGTTTACAAAAGGTCACACAATACGCCAGTCACAAGTTAATTCAATTGTACTGAAAAAACTTTTTGGGACAAATAAAGGGCCATAACTCCAACATAACTTGTTATCGAACTTGTCCGAGATGTTATGCCCACATACATTCTGGCCAAGTTTGATGAAGATTGGGTAAGAACTGCTCAAGTAAGAGAGAAGCCAACTTCGTGGATGCTACTTATTTGGTCACAGTTCAATACCTTTCAATTAGAAGCGGTCTGCTGCGTCAATAACATTTCTAATTGAATGGTGTTGAAATGGAACGTTTGGGATGATGCTGTATGTTCTGTGATGCATGTTGTTTTATCCCATTGGGATAGAATATTAAATTTTGATTTTGTATATTAGCGTGACAAATCGCTTCCATCTGAAATACGTTGGCCCAAGTTAGGAACTCCCTTTTCAATATAATATTGTGGCATGTTTAAATATATACCAATTTGCCAATACGGGGTCATTGACTATGTATAGGCTTAACATATTCGTAAAAAATGTTTATAGCCAATTTAAAAATTTTGAAAAATCCTGATGAATTCCCTTTAATACCTTTATTCATGAATTTGTGTCACAGTTCAATACCATTCAATTAGACGCGGTCTGTTGCGTCAAAAACGCTCCTAATTGAATGGTGTTGAACTGGAACGTTTGAGATGAAGTTGTATGTTCTGTGATGCATGCTGTTTTATCCATCTGAAGTGTGTTGGCCAATCCTCCATTTGAGGCTTGTATAATAACTTAATTTAGCTTGAATAAAAACATTTTAAGTTTTATTTGGAGAGACCAGATATTTTCTTTCATTACCATTGTTTATGTTGTCGTTTCGCTTCCTTCATTCTATGGCGGTACTTCTATGGCGGTACCTCTAGCGGCATGTAATGCCAATACTTGCATATGGCCGTATTTCTTTATCCATCTTAAATAATAGGATTTGTCGAGTAAAATACTAAATCTGGTTATTGAAAAAAGAAACCACTTCTTAAAAGGAATATATCAGGGGAAAAACGCTAAAAATGTCTAAAAAATAAAATTATTTTTAAAACGGTTTACATCTCATTGTCATAAATAAATAAAATCTGAATGGTTAAGTATATCAAATCTACCAAAATCGCTAATAAGACTGGAGTGGTAAACGTTAAACTAAATCCCCATTCTAAAAATAGACAGCACTTAAATACTGTTCAACGACATTCCCATCGTCATTCGGACTTTTTCTGCGATGAAACCATTATTAATTGTAAACCTGTATAACTTACCAAAATGAAATCAAAATGAAGTCACGTGACTCATTTAATACGTCACAAAATATGTAGCAATTTTAAACGGAAACTCTATTTTAGTCTAACCTAGGTGCGTAGCCCAAGTTAGTAACTCCCTTTTCAATATAATATTTTGGCATGTTTAAATATATACCCATTTGCCAATACGGGGTCATTGAGTATGTATAGTCTTAACATATTGGTAAAAAATATTTATAGCCAATCTTAAAATTTTGAAAAATCCTGATGAATTCCCTTTATTATGCCGGGCCCGATTAGCTCAGTCAGTTACGCGTCTGACTATCAATCCAGGGGTCGTGAGTTCGAATCCCCCGCCCGGCAACAGTCTCCGTGATGATTGATATACGACATTGTGTCTCATTTTCATTCGTCTCTCACCCCTGATCCAAGTGGGAAAGTTATCAGTTACTTGCGGAGATGGGGTGCGTTCGAGTACTGGTTAATCCCAGGAAACAGTGGTTAGGTTAACTGAATGTCTGTTAGCCCTCGACGGCATAAAAATGACGCTAAATATTCAATAAATCCCTTAAATACTTATATTCATGAATTTGTGTCATTATTATGGTAAAGTGATTATTACAGCGACTCCATTTGGTCATCTTCCTTTTTCAAGCGTTCCAGATTTCGAGAGGCTAATAGCACATCTCATCGCAGAAAATAAATAATCCATTTAATTTTCTATGTACCCCCTTTTTTTAGCTATATGTATGTCTATTTGAAAAAGAGTTTTCGGTTGTTCTTCTGGAAGTTGTTCTTTGGCATCCAACACTGACATGTGTCCATCCGTCATGACTTCAGCTACAGGCTCTATCTTACTATAGCTAAAAGCTAAATACATATTTCTTGCTAATTACTGTTTTCAAAGAGATCAACATTAGTCAGTTCGTTTATAATGATTTTGTCCACGGACTTAATTTAGGTTTTCTCGCTTTACAAATTATTCTTCAAACCAGATATGGTCATTTTGAAATGTCCTACCTTTCCATTATTTACTATATTTAGCTATCCAAAATCTATAGTAAGATAGGGCTGTGACTTCAGCAGAGGACGTAATAGTCAAACGTTTCGAATAAAGACTACTGGCAGTATTTCGCGCGGTCACAACACCATTTAATGATCATTGTTTGTTAATATTTCGAAGGAAAGTGATTTAAATCTTTGTGAACATCCGTATCCAAGGTTCACAGAGTCAATTTTTCAGTGATAAATATACACTGTGATATGAACAGAACAGAACAGAACAGAACAGAACAGAACATATATTTAATTAGGATTTGTACAAAGTACATCATCATAATATATACAATATACAATATACAATCAATATAGTCACTTAACAGCAATGATTAAATTCATTAGAGTAAATAACAAAATATTTAATGAATGTTAATAAATGAAATGAGAATGAACAGTTAGCACTGTTTTTCTAATTTCTAATGCCTCTTTTATATATCTTGAAATATTATATAATATAATATGGTTTTAAGTATACTATTTCTTAAAGAGTCTCATCACATATTTTGGAAGTCAATAAATATAAACCAGTTGACATGTTTGTGTTTTGTCTTTATCTATCTTCAATAACAACATAAAACACAATGGTGACAATAGTCTTTACATGTATAACCAAGGACTTGTATATCTCTGTATAATCCCTTGGTATAACTAATGAAACAATGTGTCCATTGAAAACGAATGTCCAACGTTAAACTTATTACTCGTAATTAAGAATATTCTTAGACTTTAACCCTTTACTCCATAGATACCAATCACAGAAGGCCTTTGAAAACAGTGCAGGAAGAGTTCAGATTGCTCGTGACGAGCAATCTGAACACTTCCTGCACTGTTTTCCACTCTGTCAGTTAATATAAACATAATTCACCAAATTATTCAAAAGCCTTCTATATTAGAGGTGTCAAAAGGTGTCTGTATTAGAGGTGTCCAAAGGCGTCTTTATGAAGTAAAGGGTTAACTCAAGAATGAATTTTGAAAAACACACTTAGAGACCATTTTTGTGACCAAAATTTACAAACATGCATAGTCAAAAACACTCTCACTATTATCGTATCTGTCATGGTAAACTAGGTATCTAATATTAAAATTTAGATTTTCAAGCTTAAGTCTAAGAATTTGTTCAATAATAGTTGGTGAATACGACCCCCGACCCTTTCTCCTCATTCTCAGACGATCTCTTACTCTTCTATCCCACTTACAATTAACTCCCATTCTATTTACAGCACGTCTTTAAGACAAAATTACATGTGCACTTGACAGAATGATTTGATATAATAATAACTTATGTATGAGCCAAAATAACTTAATTGTGACCATGAAGTCAAACGTATTTATAAAACAAATATTTGATCACCTTCATTCTCATTTACACCTAACGTTACTTCTGAAAAGTATATATATCTATATGATGCACATATGAAACTAGAATATCTCAGTATATGTGCAGAGTTTGTTTCTATTTTGAAAAAGGGGCATAACTCTTGTAAATAAACTTACGTTGTCATGCCAACATATTCAAAGAGGCGTTTTGTCAAATACTTTGTTTTAATCGCGGAGTGAGGTAATGCATCCAGTATCAGGAACAACAAAAACTACAAAAAGCTATAAACAAATACAATACAAAGATAAAAAGTAGTCAAGTATAATTTTCACCCCACCGCATTCCCTACTGACCAATAGAAATAAAGATAAATAAATTAGCGAAAAACACTGTATCATTAGTAGTACGAACCACATTGAGTCCCAGTCTAGAACGGTTCTCAAAAAGGACCAGGCTCCTGTTTCACCAACATATACTTAAATACTTAAAAACTTAAATCTAAGAAAAGCAGCCAGGTGATCATGATTTTAGACTGGTTCCATTTAAACTGCATATTGTGTCAATGATATTGATTATATAATAGATAAATAACCAGTCAAAACTTAGTTAAGATTTTAAGTAATTAAGTAAAATGTTGGTGAAACAGAAGCCTGTTAACTACACTTGAACGTCGTCTATAGATCCCGAATCAGGTATTTTACACCCCACGCCGCCAAATTAAAAAAAGCAGGGAATTATATGCCTGTGACACAATTCATAGTAATTGAACGCTTACTAAACTATGATGTCATTCAGGCTTTCCCTGGAACATTTCCCTGCAACTGACCAATCAACGCGCTCAAATCTACTGCTATATAACAGACCCAGTCGGGAGAGTTAGGTCCGTACTACAGACTAGTTCGTTTCACAGACCAACTTCAACGCGAGTACCAATCAAGAAAGGAACGATCAACTACACTTTAAATTGAGTAGCTGTTAAAAAGCAATTCTATAAAAGGAACAGTAAAAAAGTGCACATCACAGAGCCTGATACTAAATCCTATTTCCACCTATATTTGTATTCAAATGTATGTTTTTTTTTTCTATTCAACTATACTTGTATTTACCTAAAACAGACCGCGGCGTGGTCTAGTGGTAGAGCGTCCGCCTCCCATGCGGAAGGTCGTGGGTTCAATCCCCGGCCGGGTCATACCAAAAACTTAAAAAAAAAGGTACAAGAAAGTTCCTCGCTTGACGCTCAGCATTTAAAGGAGAGTTCTAGGTCTGGTCGGCCTGGTGTCAGTATAATGTGACTGGGTGGGGTATCATACCATGTGTCTGCGGCATGATACTCCAGTGTGACAGCGCTTAGAATACTGTCTCAAGTAGACACTGTTGCGATATGACTGAAAAATTGTTGAAAGCGACGCTAAACCCCATACAACAACAACAACAACATTACCTAAAACATACTGCCATATGTAGGGGGAGACCCGAATCTAAACTGAAATAATCCTATTTCAAAGTATTTACGAAATTTCAGTACTTGTCCTACCCAGGAAACATACCTAAGAGCGGTTTATATATACTGATAACCTAAGTTTTGAGTTTTCTTCGCAACAAATTAAAAACAAATAGAATAATCTAAGTGAACATCTGTAAAGAGAATCGTGTGACCCTTTAAAGTTGTTTTTACTATCGCATACGACACAAAACTATCTTGAGGTTTTAAGTTCATTTCAAAATAACTGTCACGTGGTCGTCTTAATCATTTGTGTGTTCAAGGTAGGCTGTGTAAACTAATCGGGATGGGTCTGATTACAACGGCCGCGACTCATTATCGTCTTACTCAGACTACACACATTAGAACGTGGGGTTATTAACTATCGTCCAATCAATGTAGAAATGTGCCTCTGAAGTATGAATTGGTGATCGCCAAAGACCTATAGTTACTTAGATAATGATTTATATTATTTTGATGTTGCTGTTACTACTGTTGCTACTGCTGATGATTATAATTATGAATATGATGATGATTATGATGATGATAATATAATTGTTATTAATGTTATAATGGATATTAATAGATGTTGTACTAGTTGACAAACGCAATGATCGGTCGATTTAAGGTGCTATTGAATGTACCTCTATATTATATTTATAATTTCTATACAGTATGTAAAAAATTAACATTAAGTTAATTCTGATGCGTTCTTCTTTCACATACATGTGTACTTACTTGAAAATGTCTAACTTTCCTTTAAACGAATACAATAAAAAATATATTAAAAGAAAGGTAGTGAAATGACGTCAATTAGTACAATTCAATAAAACAATTAAAATTTATATATATTTACAAGATAATTTTATTAAACATTATATTGTTTAACCCCATAGCAAAACCTGCCATGGTCCATTTAGTGCCAGTGACTATATACATGCTCTCTTGATAATTATGCAGAATATTCATGAAGTTCTGTTTTTATGTGAAGCTATGAATCGATTAAAAGGAAATCTATACAATACACTAAAGAATAGAGGAAACCAGCTTTACGTTCTAAGTTCATTTGGTAACTACAGCTATAACTTGTTCTTAATTTATTTGTACTTGTTAACGTAGGCCTATTAAATGTAGTAGGTAGTGAGAAGTTAATAGGTCCATTACACGTCTTTCTGCCATCATTTTATCTGCTTTAGCTTGGAGCGGATTTACATGAGCATGCTATTAATCCAATCCGTTTCATTTTTATAGTTTATAAAACATTACACGTTATTGTATTGCTTCATATAGAGTTTGAAATGAGATACAAATAACATACTACAATACTAAAAATAGATTAAATATATATTCTTGCATTCTTAACGTCTATCATACAGACCTTGATAAAGTATATTTTATTGACAATATGAAAAATGAACATGAAACGTGTGTCTTTCTGAAGTTTGTAAGTTTTGAATGTCTGTAAGTTTAATCTTTGACCTTGAGTATATACTTAAAATTCTCAATAACTCAAATCAAAGAAAACAATCCACAGTATCATGATTTTAGACTGGGTCTAAAGAAAAACTCATTTGGTTTGATTGACACTGATTGAAGAATATTTGCAACAAATAACAATATAGTTAGGTTTTTAAGTATTTAAGTAAAATTTAAGAAAATTTTGTAGAAACCATGGCAGAATCCGGCATACTATACTCATGCATTCACTTGTTGCTGCTGTTGTTATTTTTCTTAAATGTTTGTAATGTATGTTGTTTTGGTGGTAGTGATGATGATGTTGGTTGTGATTTGGTGTATATGTTGACGATTGAACTAATCAATTATTTTGTACACGAATAACATTTGATATCGAGGTTGACTTGTCTTGTTCGTTTGCCATCCTGTATGCTAATTTCACATAGCCAAGAAAAGAGTTTTTTTTATCAGTTACTGTTTTAGATGAAATACACGACCTTGTGGTTGTCAGAATGGCACAAACTAAATGGCTGGCATGTACAGTGTGGACATGAAGTATGTATTTGTTTAAACTGTCCTACATCTAAAAGCCTTACACCACATTTTCTCCAGTTATTTCCGGAACTTTATTTCTCGCTGGCACACCGCTTTCTTTTTTGACAATATGAAACCCTCCTGAGTTTCTGGTGTAGAAGCCATACACGGAAGCTGCTGCATCCAGACATGCTGCGACTGGAATTATGGGAACTGTTCCTAGCACAATCAATGTCTTTTTGAAAAGTCCATATTTTCTTAAACTAAATGATTTTATTGATCCAAATAGAAACAAAAATAAGATAAGTCCACCCATGCTTCCGGCAGTGACGTTTAATGCCAGCGGAAGCGGAATCGGGCATGCAAAGGATGCTGGGAAATTTAAGATGTTACCAATAAGCAGAAACCAACCCAGATCTGTTGGAATCATGCCTATTTTGCACTTCAGTGGAATTTCATTACTTAGTAAGGTAAACATATGCCCAACAAACCACCTCTTTCTTTGTTTGATATAATCTCCCATAGTAAAGGGGCTCTTTTCCCACATCTCTCCTTCAACAAAGTTAAACTTATATCCTTTACCCCATGCCACGAGAGCAAACATAACATCTTCGGCTACACTACCTTTTGGTCCAAAATCAAACCCAATATCTTTTTCAACAGATTCTTTGGCAATGATATACGACCCTTTAAATCCCATAAAGGGACAACCTAATTTCCGGAAGCTAAATCGCATCATTCCCATATCGACAGAAACACGGACACTGTCAGCAAGTGTTGTCCACCAATTAACAATTTCCTCATTTGCATATGAAATCACACCTTGTCCAATGTCACCGTGATTTTGACTGGAGAAATTAGCCAATCCGATTGCAGAAGCTTCCGTCAACAGTGTCTCTTCATCCAGATGAACCACCCAATCATCGTTCGATAATATATTTACTGCCGGCTCGTTGCAGTATTGCAGAGCACGTGCTTTAAATAATGAACGTTTGCGCGTGACGTAGTCATTAGGTACAACCAGTTCTCTCACAAGCGCTGATTTTGGAAGATTCAAAGCGTTATCTGTTACCACCTCGAACTTGAAATTATCGAGACCAACTTTATAGCATATTTGAATGTTCCTTTCTACGTTTTGTTTAACTAATTCGGGATACATCCCTCTAGTCACCACACGGAAACACAAAAACGGAATTTTGGCCTTCACTTCCTGCAGAGTTGGCGGCGTCGGAAACGTATTCATCGTTACAATACCTGGAAAAATGAGTTTCAAATATATATTAAATCCGTATTAAGCAAAAATAAATACTCAAAATACTTATACAGCCAAACCTGTATAAACAGTCTCCTCTATTAAGCAGCAACTTGTCTTAAGCAGCCACATTTATTTCCAATTTATATGTTTTCTGAGTAAATTAATCTGCATTAAACCACAACCTGTCTTTAAAGACCACTTTAGCTTCTTTCCTTTACATGCTGCTTAAGACAGGTTTGACTGTATAACATTTTCTTTTTAAATAGAGTTTTACGCCAACACATTTTGAGTTATATATGGCATTTCAAGTTTTATTGGTGGAGGAAGACCTCAAAACTAATCTGAGTACAACCACCGTCATTCCGCAAGTAACTAGCAAGCTTTCTCTCAGACTCGAACCTATGACCCTAGCGGTGAAAGATAAGTGATCTAAAGACGATCACTTGGCCACGGAGGACCCTTTGAAATGTAAAATTTAAAGTCACACGAAAGTTTTGATATTTTTCTATATATATTTCTATCAGAATGCAAATATGAAATTGAAATATCCAAGTTGGTAACTATGCTTTTTTCAAGATAGAAAAAAAGCATAATTCGGGTAATGATAAAAAAAGATTTCTTGAAAAGTGCTTTAAAATATTCAAAATTGTCGATTGATATAGGCGATTTAACAGCTTTACTATCAACAAATAACCAAGTGATTGTGGATATGTAAAGATTGTAAATACAAATCAGTCATTATTGTTTATATGTCTCTGATACAAATATTGCTTCTAAATATGATGTTCGTTGTATTTTCGAAATATTTAATTTATAATTTGACAAATATGCTTCTAAACTATGCTATGACTTTTTGCATGTAACGTTTCGTTGAAGTATACATGTAATAATCATTTGAGATATTGAAATTTTTGGCCTACGAAAATGATTTTCATGGGCGTGTAAAAATACGGTAGTACCGTTTTTATGATTGTATTATGTAATATTCCTACACCTATGGTGACACTTTAATAGAATGGATATAACCTGTTCGGACACATTTTTAAATATATTTCCTGTATTTTAACCCTTCGTTTAATATTCAGTTGTATAGTGTTTAGCGTCGCTTTCATCAATTTTTCAATCATATAGCGACGGTGTCTGCTTGAGACAGTATTCTGAGCGCTGTCACACTGGAATGTCATGCCGCAGATTCATGGTATGATACCCCACCCAGTCACATTATACTGACACCGGGTTGACCAGACCGAGAACTGTCCTCTAAATGCTGAGCGTCAAGCGAAGAAGCTTCTAGTACCATTTTTAAAGTCTTTAATGACGCGGCCGGGGATCGAACTCACGACCTTCCGTATGCGAGGCGGACGCTTTTCCACTAGACCACGCTGCGGTCATTTATTTTCAATAAATTTATTATTGATGTAAGTTCTTACAGTAAAGATAACACTGATATTCGTATACACTATTTCCTGTCTGTTTCAAGAAATTTACTCTTCCGTGTCAAGCTATTATCCAGGTATATGATTGTTTCACCATTTTCTCCGAAAATAAGGTAATATTTTAAATATATGTGACCCGTGTATTCCCCATCCCATCTAAATCCGCAAGTGAATATTTAATGCATGTGATGTAGACCTGCTCGGAATTCTATCAAAACGAATTGTGTATTTACCTAGAATATTAGTTATACCAAACGGTATAGAAAGGTAAGGTATGGATCTAAGACAGTAGAGGAAAAAACAGCCGATGTAGCCGTATGTTTCCAGCGGATGTAGATGGCTCTGATCCCCGGTCGTTCCGAATACCCAGTTGACGAATACTATGCAGGAACACAGCATCACTATGGTGAGCACGTGGAGGAAAGCCGAACCAAGCGTCTGCAACATCTTGGACAGGTTCTCACAAATGTGAGATCCCGTCCGCGTAATTTTTAGTTTTGCTGGACGTAACATGGCGTTTTACACCTGCAAAGAGAATAAAAAGAACTAAAACAAATTATAAGACAACTCATAATAAGTATAATATTTACAAAAATGTTATGACCGTTTTTTTTATCATGCAACCTTTAAATTTACTAACATAATACAGTCGACTGCTACTAGCATAATATTTTCAAAGCTGTGTTATGCAAGTAGCCGGAACTACTTCGCCCTTCATCTATATTTAGATTTGAAGTTGATTCTGTATAAGAAAGGAGACTTTGTGATCGAATGTTCAGGTATAGATGTATTTAATATGATATCAGATTAGGAACATCAAATAAACTCAAAACCGCGGTAATATTTGGTTCGCTTAACGAACTATTTCTTTGTTGTAGGTATTTCTCCCACCCGCGATGTCGTACTTAAAATCCATCCGCTAATTGCCGTACTTTGTTAAACAGGTAGTGCAAAGATGAAATGATGTTTTTTCACTTTTTAAACGAAAAGTGATGAAAGCTACTAGTGTTGCATGATACATTAATTACACGGTTTGTAACTTAGAATGTCACCTGTGTTTTGGCTCGTAATGAAAGGCTCGTATATATAACTTTTCTTACCCTCGTCATAATTTCCCGCCTGAATTCACATTCATATGACAATCTTATTACACATTATAATATTTACACAACAGGAGACTGTTAGGTTGACTACGTAATATGACGCTTCGCTAAACACAATGTGAATTGTGAACTTAAAAAGAAGACTCGGTGAATAGAATCAGGCATTATTTACATAAGGGATATGTGCTATTCATATATATATATATTATACACAGCTGTTGTTTGGTGTTTAGTTAAGAGGCTCATCGGTATTTATAAACCTCTCTTAGGTATGTTTCCTGGGTAGAACAAGTACTGAAATTTCGTAAATATTTTGAAATAGGATTATTTCAGTTTAGATTCGGGTCTCCCCCTACATATGGCAGTATGTTTTAGGTAATGTTGTTGTTGTTGTTGTATAGTGTTTAGCGTCGCTTTCAACAATTTTTCAGTCATATCGCGACGGTGTCTACTTGAGACAGTATTCTAAGCGCTGCCACACTGGGGTATCATGACGCAGGCATATGGTGTTACCCCACCCAGTCACATTGTACAGAGACCTGGCCAACCAGACCTAGTATCATCTCAATGTTGAGTGCCAAACGAGGGAAGCTTCTCGTACCGTTTTTCAAGCCTTTTGGTATGATCCGGCCTGGGATCGAACCTGCGACCATCTGCATGCGGGGCGGACGCTCTTCCCCTGGACCACCGATGCGGTGTTACATATAAACAGAAGCACTACGTCAATTAGCAGACGTTATATAAGACTATGGTTTATTTTTTGATTTATATAATTAAAATAAAAAGAACATCACTACCCTACTTCAAATAAACCAACCATCACAGCTCCGATGTGTCCACATCTTCATATAAATATCCTGCCTTTTTGTACTATTCATTTTTTATTTTATTTTCAATATTTATTTTGCTATTTTAAATATTAAATGCAGTGGATCGTAATATTTTATCTGTAATATTAATACTTTATTATTGCGTATATGCTATTTTTATAAGAATATATGAAATATACAAATAATGATTGACTGCAGCATGGTCTAGTGGTAGAATGTGCGCCTCGCAATGCGGAAGGTCGTTGGTTCGATCACTCGCAAAATGGTACTAGAAGCTTGGCACTTACTTAGCATTAAGAGGGTAGTTCTAGGTCTGGCTGACCTGATGTCAGTATAATGTGACTGGATGGGATATCATATCATGTGTCTGCGGCATGATACCCCAGTGTGGCAGCTCCCAGAATACCGACTCAGTAGACAGCGTCGCGATATGACTGACTGAAAACTCGGTGAAAGCGATGTATAAAACCGTACAACAACAACAACAACAACAACAACAACAACAACAACAACAACAACAACAACAACAACAACAACAACAACAACAACAACAACAACAACAACAACAACAACGACGACAACGACGACAACGACGACAACAACTACAACAACGACAACAACAACGACAACGACAAAAAATTATAAATTCCCACAATGTTTAACTCGTGTGGTAACTGAATGCTCACAAGCATGACTGGTTGACATTTTGGTAGCTGGTTTTTATGAGTTTCTTTCTTCTCAAATTGTAAAGATCATAATATGATATGTTTTTCATTTTGTCATTAGTTCGGGTAGAGGTGTAAGTAGAGCGAAACACAAAAAACACATTTGTCATAATCTAAATAACGTCTATGCGGAAAATAAAAACCACCAGGTCATGTTAAAAAGTAGACGAGGAGATAATGCGCTAAAACCCCTTACCCAAAAGACATGTAATCTGTATTTATAAACTAATCTATTGAAAGGCGTGTAATCTGTGTTTTACCTGGCTTAAGCTATTGCGCCAGCTTGATTAAACAATATTTTATATTACACATAAAACAACTTACAATATGTAAATAAACTAAGGTATTTCGAAACGTCGAATTTAGCACAATGGTCAAAACGAATAATATAAATATCCGTGTTAGCAAAAAGGGATAAACGGAGAACAAGGATTTAAGCTTACTGTGACCAAACAGTTTTAGTAAAAATAAATATCTGACGACACCGTAATCATGAAAACACATGTAATATACTTTACTGTTTGCCATATTTCTGTTATTATTGTAAATGGCCAAAGGCAAATGACTTGCCGAGTTGCTTATAAACTTTGAAACTTGAAACTATAGTCACGCTATTTATCATCCCGCATACTAATTCATAATTATATAGATAAAATGTAAAATATCTAACAAAATGTTTATAAATATAATTCATAAATAGAATTATAAGATACTTGCATTTTTTTTTACTTATATGCGAATATATTTTATAATGTTTTAGATAAATTCGATGCTAAATTGGTTTCAATCTTAATTGTACCATGAAAATAATAAATGTATTTTTCACTGGAACCATTAACTATTCTGTACATCATTGTATTTTGATGAAATTAAACAGAAAATACTTAACGTGCAGCGATTATTCATTCTGTTTTCTTGTTAAAACAGTATTCAGAGACAGATAAACAGTAATTAAGACACTGCAATTATGAATCATTCGCGTGAATACATGTACTCGTTAATGGCGCCTGTGAATTTTCACTGATAGGGGTAGCTTCGCAAAATGGAAAAACTACATCCAAAATTCAAGTCTCAGCATGAAATTTTGACAGTAGAAGACAGAGATGACACTCTTAACGTATATTAACTTCCTTTGAAATCGGATAACAATTTCTGCACTAAAATCACCTGTATGTAAGTGGTTCGTTTTATAAGTTCCTGAGTGTATGACCATTTCACAATTTATTATTGACATAAATAAGTTGTTGAAAACATCCAGGATCACCAAGTACTTCCATAAAACGCGTTGTAAATAAACATGATAACATAGTAGTAGTAGAAGAAGAAGAAGAAGAAGAAGAAGAAGAAGGAAGAATATGAAGAAAGTTGACAAAACATAATAAGAAGAAGAAAGAGGTAAATAAGAAGAAACAGAAAAAGAATAAGAAGAACAGGAAGAGGCAGAGAAAGAGGAAGAATATAGTTACGTAGATTTTGTTGTCAACTCGTCATGGGTTGATACATTTGTATATACATAATATATAAAAAAACAATCTTTACATTAAACAGGTAACAATGACATTTTACAAATAAGTACTCAAGACTATATCTAAAAAACATGTCATAACATATTCTAAAACAATTTATCAAAAAAAACCAATCACATACGTATTGTTTTAGTTACACGGAAGAGTTTTTTTAACAAAACAAAAATATCAGATAGTTTAAAAAGGTCAATATTTACCTTGCTAAATATGTAGCAACACTGTTTCAATATGTGTTCAAGTTTTAAGGCTGTGTTACACGTTTATTTATCTTATCTTTACAATCCTTCGACCGAGTCAACAAATGAATGTCCATACCCTAAGACTTCAGGTTTATCACAGGAATAGAGAAAAGTGCGGACTTAACAAATTATGTGTTTCACGTGTCTTCTAAAAAAATCTAAAAATAGATTTTAACGTTTTTTTTCTGGATAACCTACGTTAATTTGTTTAAATCTATATTGTATAGTAATTGAAACGAGTGGTATTTTAACAGTAGCTTTTTATTTTACTTTTAATTAATAAATATTTGCCATGATCTAAACATATATGATTTTGAGCAAGGTACATAACATTTGTTCAGTCACGCATATCATCGAAAGTTAGTTTCTAATCACATTTTACACCATCTGTCAGGATTAACACCTCTCTCTCTTTATTTTTATTATGTTTATTTCATTCATGTATTTGTCATGCAAAATATAAAATGTGATTTATTGAAATAAAAATCTGTTGAATAGATTTTGTGATTTGTTTTATGACATGTATATAAGAGAATGCTTAAAAAATATATTAGACAGTTTTATCATTGTCTCTTGCAATTCTATTTATATATTTTTTTATTAAAAATCTGTTCACATAGTTACACTGTGTAGAACACGGATAGCTGGAACACCGCATATACAGCTCGAACAATTTATCTGGTTCCGGCCGAATTCATGTCTATTTCAATGTTTGTACAGTCATGTACATATCATATGGTACGATGCTGAACTATACTTGTCTCAAACAGTCCTTAAATCCAACTGACTTGTCGAGTTCCGTCGGGTTCGAGTCACCGAAGTTCTACCATATGTGTTATTTATAATGACACTTAAATAAGTAAATATCAGTAAATGGCACTTAGTTTGATATTTGATTGTCATTTCTCGGTATCTAAGTGTGGAAGCTCTTCAATATTGAGAGTGTAGAAAAACACACACGCTGTGTGCGCGTTAAAAATAAAACATTACATATGGTATTAAACGCAATTAGCATAAAATAATACATAGGAGAGTAATGTAAAAACTTAGTGACAGCGTTGCAAATAAATAAAATACACGCAGAGAGAGCTTTAGAAATAATGAAAAAATCTGAAAACGAAACAAAAAACATGACATTTTGTATGTATTTTGGCGTATTGAGGTGAGGAAAGAAAACCAATAACTGTTTGTGCAAGGCCTTAAACGCCACTTATTAAACTTTGTTTAGTGCGCCTGTCAAAGACTTTTGTTAGATTACAAAAAAACAAAAAAACAACAACCACAAAACAATCGAGTTTATCTGATAAGTTTCATGGTTTGTGTACCCGAGTTGTATAAACACAGTCGTAACCATGCGCGTTTTAACACGTATGTCGTATTGACAATAAATTAATATAACCGGGATGAGATCATGATTTTAGTTAGATATGCCCTCAAGCCGAAACTATAAAGCAAAGCGTCGATTCTGAAATTATTTACAGCGCCGAATTGTGTTGACAATAAATTAGGCTTAAGGTAGGCATTCCGCAGTGCTTTATGTTTACAAACACATGAAAGGGCTGTTTCACACAATTTTGCAAAATCGTTTACGGCATTTTTACGGGGACATATTGTTTATAATGATAAAGGCAGGTACGTGTTAATGTTATATCTATAAACATTAAATCAGCAGGACCTAAATAATTATATGGTGGCATGTTACTGTCATCACGATATTTCAGTCGAGTTATTCTTTCCCCAACCAAATTGACAATTTCGCCCTTATGTGTCGGTCCATAAGGAAACCCTCACCAATAATCAAACGTGAAATACCACCAATATATATATATATTTTTTTATTATTTTTTTTTAAAAAAAGTCAGATAAAATATACTTGAATTATTAATGAAAAGTTTAAAAAAATTTTTTTTGACATTTATTGCGATTTTTCTTAATACACTGCTGCCTTTAACCGTCTTTATACTCATGTTAATAAATGTGTATAAAATATCTATATATTATTTCAATCTATGTATTTTAAGCATTTTCAACAGATAATGCCAACCTGTTAAAGTCTTTTATTTTTTTATAAAACCCCTTGAGCAGGATTACATTTTGATGTACATCGCTGTTTGTTATACACGTATCCATTCACGTTTACTTTGCAGCAGACGGTTCAAATATTCATTATCAAAATTTACTTGAGGGTCGCCTCAAACTAAAAATATCGTCAGGATCTGAATTCATTGTTTCTGTTTTATGCATGTTTAAAGAATGTCGAATAAGGAAAAAAAAACAACTCTTTTTTTTCGACATGTTCATGATTCGACATTCTTTACACATGCATAAAAACAGAAAAAAAATGAAATTAATGCTATATTAAAACTCTTTTTGCTGAAAGTTTCTTATATTTATTGCTCTGTCAACATGAAGTATAAAACATAAAATTTGCAAACACGACTCCATTATACAATTGTTATTTAACTATGACAATCATCACCATAGCAACGATAAATATCATACATAAATAAACAGCCATGTTAAACTTTAATTGTTAGATGATTGCATTCAAACAACAACAGAGTAATCAATTTATATTGCACAAAGTGCTATTGAAATAGACCATCGTTACAATTTGAAAATCGTTTCGTGCAATTATTTAGCCGTTACCTTAATTATGTACACACACTGGCTTTGTGGTCTGAAGTACAATGATTTACGTATTCGTATTTGGTAATTAATTTGGTTATTTTGTTATATGAACCCATAGGAGCGCCATTAGCAGAAAATAAAATGCTTTCTTGGGGTATAATGGCGGTTATAAATAATCATTGTTTCTTCTTCTTTAAAAATGCATTTAGCTTATTTTAATGATCATTTTTTTATTTGAATGATATTGCACATTTTGTGAAATGAAATAAATGTATGCTTGGAAATTGGGGTATGAATACATGATTTCGGAAGTCTACTTTCACTTTTACCAACAGTGTACACACTGGACAGAAAAAACTCTTATAAGCTACATGACCCCCTACCTTTCTCATTATATTTTGGTAGTACAGTGGATAAAAAAAACCTAAAATGTAAGTTTCACTTCTTTCATTTGGGTATATCTACGGATGACAGGCCTTCAAACTTTTATTATTTACTAGTCATAGTATTTCATAGTCGCTGTATATGAAGGGAAATAACTCTTGTCAAATAAAGTATCGGGCCCTCAAAGGGAAATAACTTTGTATGGAAGGGGACACTGTGCCTACCCAAGCTCTTCTGAGGAAATCTATGCAAATGACAGTTTCCATTGATTTGTTTATTTACTATAGAATAAAGAATAAAAATCAATGGTGGGCTGCACCTCAATATGTGTTTTAGCAATGTCGCGGTGTTCGTATGCATTACATGTAGACGGTCTCCGCCACTATTAATCTCTGAGTATTACTGTCTAAAAATCCACGTTTAAATATATTATTGCAAGTACAGCGATTACATTACTAATTCCGTCCCAGTAGTTTTGAAAGTAAACATGGGCTATGAAAATCGCATTTTTATTGTTTCCTTTCCATCATACCAATATTATGGTGAAATTAAAACATTTTTACAATTTTTTGTCATAGAAAACCACGCATGTGTAAAGTAAAATGCCTCAATATTTGCTAAAGGTGTACAACCTTTCAAACGTTTTGTACAGAGAGGTAGTTGTTACGCCATCATGAAAATACGATATGGCTTTACGCAGAAGCAGCTGCGTGACACTTTGAGTGTCTCCGTATATTGAATTTCAATCCGACAGTACCTATGGTTGCTATTGTAAGTTTAAGATCTTATTCTTTCACCAGTCAGAAATTTGCTGTGATCTCATTGGTTGATGCTCTTATATAAATTTGCGCATATTAAACACTGCATCTCTACATAATGTTAAAGCGCATCGATTGCTGACATGCGTCATTCGGCTAAACGATAAGTTCAACTTGGACACTAGTCGCTCTGGAACCTAATTCAACGAGCGAATTTTAAGTAAAAAAAAAGTATAACTGCCACAGAATAGATTTAGTTATAATCTAATTTTGAAATTTACTACCGTATGTAAGATTTGTAATGATCGCAAATTTGTTTTAACGGCGTCTTTAAAAACCTCATATACGTTGGCAGTTTTCAAAATTACCTTATACATTATTTAATTAGAAATCATCGCCTACTTTATAAACGATGATATAGTATTGACTTATTGGAAAATGTGTATTCAAGTACCCAGTACCATCAATTATAGATCGATAAGATCATTTTCACAATAATCTATAATATATTGTATTCGCTATAAATCTGTCACTGAATTAGAGTTTGGTCACGTGCTTATTGATTTGTTATATTTATGCCTGCAACGCATAGTTGGAACTTCATTCTTCGAGTCGATCTATATTTTCAGTAGAATTTTATATTGATGTTATAAACATGTAAGATGTCTCTTTTTAATTGATGTTAAAAACAGCACATTGATGCTATACATTTCAGCAGCTAGTACGGTTGACTCCATTGACCACCAAACACCTGGCACTGCCGAGGCCATAAGTTTAAATCCAACCTGGTCAAAGACAACCTTGTCCAGCGGTAAAGCACCGAACCCATGATCGGAGGGTCGTGGGTTCGGAAGAAGATATGGCAATACGTCATAGTTAGCTTCAGAAGCAGGTGAGCAGACACGGTTTAAGGCGCAAATCCAGCAGCAGAATAAGAACCGGTAGTGATAGCTGTATTAGAGTCGTAGAAGTAGCACATTAGAAGGATAAGTAGAATAGCGGAAGCGATAACAGTAGTCGTAGAAATTTGCAGTATATGTAGCAGCAGCAACAACAACAGCAGCAGCAGCAGCACCAGTTGCGGTATTGGTAGCAGAGTCGGAGTAGTAGCGCATAATGAGGATAAGTAAAGCAGCGGCAGCAATACCAGTAGTCGTAGTAATAGCAGTAGAAGTAGCTGCAGCAGTCGCAGGAGCAGCAGCAGCAGCAACAACAACATTAACAACAACAGCAGCAGCAGCAGTAGTAGTTGCGGTATTGGTAGCAGAGCCGAAGTAGTAGCGCATAATAAGGATAAGTAAAGCAGCGGCAGCAATACCAGTAGTCATAGTAATAGCAGTAGAAGTAGCTGCAGCAGCAGCAGCAGCAGCAGCAGCAGCAGCAGCAGCAGCAACAACAGCAGCAGCAGCAGCAGTAGTAGTTGCGGTATTCGTAGCAGAGCCGAAGTAATAGCGCATACTAAGGATAAGTAAAGCAGCGGCAGCAATACCAGTAGTCATAGTAAAAGCAGTAGAAGTAGCTACAGCAGCAGCAGCAGCAGCAGCAGCAGCAGCAGCAGCAGCAGCAACAACAACAACAATAACAACAACAACAACAACATCAGCAGCAGCAGTAGCAGTAGTAGAAGTAGCAGCAGCAGCAACAGTAACAGCAGTAGCAGTAGCGGAAGTATCAGCAATAGAAAAAGGAGTATAAGTGAAACAACCATTTGTTCTTAGCGTGTTTACCACAGGGGCTCATTTCACTAACGTTCGTTAGTCTACGAACTTCTTGGCGTAAATTTTAATGTAACGAAAAGTAAACCCCGAAAAATTGATTAAGTCGTTCGCCTACACAAATCTACGAACTTTCGTAAGACTTGTAAAAGGTATTATCTCTTCAGGTTGCAAAAATACTGCGCAAATGAAAGGTTCTTATGTGTCACATTTCTTTCGTACGAAGACGACTTAGGAGCTAGAATACATGTAAAATTTTACCCCTTGTATTCTCTGCTTTATAAATACATTTAAAATTCAACATAAATAGATAGGTCATTAGGTCATTAAAGAAAATGGTCCCTTTTATCAAATTTGAGTTAGCTGTTTGAATTAGTTGTATTTACATATCAACTTTTGTCTGGCTATGTTTACATTCTGGAGTGTAAGACCAGTGCGTATTCTGTGTTCGTTTATACCTTGTTTTGTAATCTAATGAAAACTACCAATCCTAGGACATAATAATGGTTCGATCTACGAATACCTGAGAAAAAACTCTATTTATAGACTACATGTAATTAGTATCGAAACAAACTGTACGTATTTGTTGACAGGAAGTTGAAATTCGGCACATCTCGCCGATTGACGACGAAAGTGGACGAGTATATACAATTGCGGGATTGTTTCTCCGTGGTCACGGTGAGGAACCATTCCCTTCTTTCTCCAGATTAAGCATTTTTGCTCACATTTCATCAAGGACACCCTCCAATACACATGATTTTTTTTTTATTTTTACCACATGACTTCAAACCATTTACAGACTACGATGACCAGTAAAAAACTTATTTATTTACACAAATTGTGAAGCAACTTCTTGCAACTTATGACAAATAAGAATGTTTTCTTGGGAAGAGCCAGTAATAAGCATATGCGGAGGATCATCCGTGGTCTAGTGGACTAAAGACGGCTGTCTAGGCTAAGTATGAGTTTGAGCCCAGGGTGAACACAATCGGAGATAGTGGGTCAGCATCCGAGTTGCGGAATGACTCATTTATTCAGATTCAATATGATTTCTCCCCTCGCCGCTACTACTGGATGTGTTTAAAATGGCATTCAACGCATCTCCATTTCCCAAATTCTCCAACCCCATTCACCTCCATTCGGTCTATCTCGTTTGTGTGTCCATATTGTAGAACTATGATGACAAACCATTACTTCAGGATAACAGCACGAGCCGGTTTCATTATTTGGTAGTATTTTAACAATTTAACATCTATTCAAACACAGGAGTGTCAAACAAACACAAGTTCCAAAATAAGTTATGGAGAGAGTGCCAAAAAATAATTCAGTTTTTCAATTTCTTTTCATTATCATGTAGATGAATGCTTTACAGAAACAAGGTCAATTGAAAAATCTTGCCCCGTGCCCATTTAAATGATAATGCAAAATATAAAATAGTGTAAAACATAGCTTTGAAAATCATATTTATCTGCGGTAAAATGGTTTTGAACAAGATTTAATGATTCGCCCCTATTTGAATTGAAACACGATATTACGACGAACAATTTATCATACAATGTTATCTTTGTGACCAGTCAAAAAAACTATGACAACAAAACGCGTTTCGTACTTCAGTACACCCGTTATCTTCTTTTGTGCGTTTTGTTGAATATTCAAAGTCATAAACCAGTTTTTTTAATATAATGTCCTTATACAATTTTATAGTAACCTTAAGATAATTATCACGGATACGCGTAGCAACACATATGTAAGGAAATTTACTAGAGCTTGACGCGGGTGGAAATTTAACATTTAAGAAAAATTGGAAAAGAAAAATTGAAAACGACAAAAAAAGAAGAAGAAGAAAAACACAGAAGAAATTAAAAAAAACACAACATAAATTAACGATACGTTTGTCTAATCTTGTTGATTTACTGATCAGTTAGCTTTGATAATTTTCTAAAGATAAGAAAGCCTAGGAGCGGATATACATGTTCAAATTGTATGTCTGAATTAATAAACACTAATTCATATGTTAGACGAAACATTACTAATACTACAAACATGCAATAATAATGAAAAAAAAAATGTATATTTTTTCAGCAACAAGGAAATACTTTATTACTCATTTTTATTTATAAACTCATACTATGAGGCTCATCCTCAGTACCACTTTATTACATTTAATAACATACTTAATACTTTACTCATCAATAATTGTATGATATTTTTTTCTGACATGTAAATATTTGTTGTATATTTTTGTTTTGTAACGAGAAACTGTAATATATTCGTCTTTTTCATGCGTGCGTGCGTGCGTGCGTGTATAATAACAATAATAATAATAATAATAATAATAATAATAATAATAATAATAATAATAATAATAATAATAATAATAATAATAATAATAATAATATCTTCACCGAGGTCATCAACAACAAAATTAAACAAGAACAGTGTTAAACATTAATTATATAAGATATGAACATCAAATATACTAATTATTAAGACTAAATAGATAAGTAAATAAATTTGGTGTCGACCATGACTTATATACTATGGAATTATATGCAACACATCTGGACAGGGTGGACAAATTTACATACATAAAACTGATAGCTTTATATGAGTAGGATCCAGTTATATATTTATCAGTCCTTTTGATGAGACTTAAACAAAACTCGAGGTCCCATATATTGGTGCTTTACACCAGACATGTAAAAGAACCAAGGACACTCCAAAAAGGTCTTCTGTATTCTTTAGTCTGCACTTTCCTTAAAAAAACTAAAATTACTAATATTCTTCTAGAGGCGTCGCCCATATGGGAAACCGGTGGTGACGATAAATAAAATTATCATAATAAACATACCACAATCTAACTTATCACCCTCTTTAGAGAAGCCCACAATTACCTACTGAGTTCTATTCAGCTTCAAACGAAGGGCTAATAAATATTCATTACATGCAGCCCCCCCTCCCCCCACACACACATTCAGTTGTGTTTATCATATACATGATGACACGATTTATCCCATTGAAAATGAACCGTACTGACATCAAATCAAGATTAACGTTAGATACGCTTGTGGATAAGAAAAAATGTTGAAGTTTATTGAAAGGTAACCTTGCGACAAACTCAATATAATATTGAATGATTGTAACGACGCTAACACATTGGAAAAAAAGACAACGATGCATGAGAAGCAATGCATATTTTAAGAGTTCATGTTCAATCGAACTGAATACTGAAATATTAATAATAAATCCTTAACTTGTAGCATTTATACATTATGAGGGGTACCCCATTATGAGCTTCTATCTGGGCATGTTGATTTACGCTGTAAGGGTTTTTTCATAATATCCGTATATATGTGCGAACGGGTAAACCATTGCGGCTATTTGAACCGCGTTCTTTCGTATGTGTCTCTTAAAGCTAACTTTACCGAATTAGCAGCATATAAAGTTGATCTAAATGCAATTTCATTTCTATCGACGTGTTCCTGTTGCGACTTGTCCCGATCTGTAATATCTCCCGAATCAGGTCTATTAACTCCAAACGAAAAAAGTCTATGGCTGTCTCATAATTCATAGCAATAGAACGCTAGCTAAATTGTGACGTCATTCAAACTCTTAATTGATGCAACTAACCAATCAACGTGCTCAAATGTGGCTTTCCCAACATTATACTATTCAACGGACCGAATCGGCAGAGCTGGTTCCGTTCTACAGACTAGGGTCTGTAACGTCTATGGAATCGTGGTAAATAACCTGCGGTCACTGTCACTGACTATTGGCAATGCAACATGGCAGACAGTTGTATTGATTGCATAACTTGATGAAGCATAATGTATTTCAATTATACACAAATTGACACTTGGAAGCCAAGCACAAATGGCGCGGTATTGATAAGAATAGTCTGGTGAGAAATGCCTCACTCTAATGTGATTTTAATTGTATTTTTTTTTATTATCATTTTTAAGGTTCAAACGCCTGAAACTGTTGATTTTTTTTAATCGCAGCTTGATAGCAGTTCTGATGGTGTCTACGATGACCACACATGCTTTGGAAACAGGTATAATGTCGATTTAACATCTGGAGAGCTTAATAAATATATTAGAGGGACACACGGCAATGTTTCAATCTAGTTTACGTTTAAATGTGTTTATTTTTACTTCGACTGTGATACAAGCTGTTACAACTTAGCTCTGGAAGTCTTTCTGGGTAGAACCAAACATATGCGGAAAAAATATCCGTGGCGGAGGATCGAACCCACAATAAATTGAATTATAATTATAAGTGAGCGCGAATGTAAGATTCTTTTTTACTCAGAAAAAAAGAGTACATAAAGTTGACATGTTTTGTCTATAGGGAACGAGAAAATGTATTTGCTTCCGTCATTCGTCGTAAACTAAATCGTTCAAACCAAATCAAATACATTGTATTGGACCTCGGCATGAATATACGCTATATGCGCTAAACATGAAACAATGCATTAGTTTGAATTTGCGCCATTCGTGTGCATATCTATTACATTTGTTCGAAATATATTGTCACAGCTTTAAATATCATGCACAATACTAGCTGACGTTCATTATATAATTGCACGTTATCTAATACCAAATGCATCTCAAGTATTGTCCTCTTTGGTGTATCCAATAACAGTATTGCATAAAAGCACATCTATATCATCCATCTACGTACGTTTGGACTGAATGAAAAAAGTTATATACAGATATATATATATATATATATATATATATATATATATATATATAGATAAACAGCTTTCTTCATCAAACTTGCCACAGAAAGGAGCAATATGAGGGGAAATGGCACATGTAATACAAAAACAAAGAACATGAGACAATTAATCAACATGAAAAAAAAAGAGTAAAAATTTACTAAAATAGACATGTGTCCCATTAAGCCTATTTTCAATTTGATTGATTAAACATAAGTTAAACTTCGAAATATGGCTCAAACATACAAGTATACCGTCAGAAATCCTTTTATGCCGATTCCAGATTTATTAAGAAATGTACCATTATTTTCTCTCGAAATTTTAGAAATGTGAACTTTATTAACATTTACACAGTTTGCAATTATTTGGTGATGGAGATATCCCCTTATGACTAATGACGATAACTCTGAATAATTGAACGATTATAACATCGATCATATATAACTGGAAGAAATGCATGTTTGAGTGTTACGGTAGTGCAGTATACATGTAGTTCGTATGATTAAAGGGAGAATATCAGGATAAAACGCTATAAATGGCTTAAAATCAAATCCACAAAATAAAAACGTGACAAAATTGATATTTAAATTGGAGTGATAAACTTGAAACGAAATTCCCATCCTAAAATAGACAGCTTTTAAATACTGCTTGACGACATTTGCATCGTCATTCAAGCTTTTAAGATGAAACATTTTTACTACGTTTAGACCTGTATAACTGATCGCGGACTAGTAATCAAATATACTCGGGCAGTGTCTGCACGTCTGTGTCGCCACATCATGCATGGTTGAATATAGTTTTCCGTTTCTATCATTTAACGTGACAAGGTTGCACTTTTTTTAGTAGTTTATTATTACATTACCTTTTATGCATAAAAAATGTTTTATTGATTGTACAGCGTTTTATTACAACTAACAGCAATCACTTTAACAATAGAGTAACCATCAACACTTAGATATTTTAAACAAATAAGACTATTGTTATAAAAGTAATTTGAGAAATAGCTACCCTTAGCGTATATAATGGGTGTAATATTATCCCCCAAAAAGTTTTTGGTATATAGGTCAAAATCTAAATAATACAAAAAACAACACATAACTTAACTATGACATTTAAACCCAAAACCAACCCATCTTTTCAGTGTGTGTATGGTTCATTTCTCCAAGCTGAGTAACAAAAACATGTACCTCTTTAGTGATGTTTAAGGTATGTTTTACAAGTTATAAAGCGTTAAATAAGGAAAAGCACGTGGCCCAGTGGTAGAGCATCCGTCCCATGACCGGAGGGCCGTGGGTTCGATTCTCCACCACGACTATGTGTGGTGTCCTTGAGTAAGACACATTTTTCGCACATGCTTAGTATTGATTTACTGACTTAGTACTGCTTTGTATAAGTTGTGATAACTTGTTTCACAATCAAAGTAAAATAAATAAGTTTAGATTAAATATTTTCCAGAGGAAGGACAATTGCACTGTGTCTTAGCACAGCATGTTTCTTAAAGAAACACATGCCATTTTTATTTGTTCAAGAAATGTTCACTAAATACTGTTATTGAAAATTATATAGTCACATGACTTAATATTGTGTGGAAATCAATATGCCCAAGAGGGTATTTCCCCCCCAGTTTGTTTCAGGTTATATCAAAGTCAATGTCAGTGGAACCAGGAAATTATTTTGAGATAACCAGATGTTTGAGATAAACAGTGTGACTTCCATAGTACACCAAACGCATGGACTGTTATTTTACTTCGATATATCCCGCAGTTTGAGATAACAGGAGTCGCCTATGTTCTGCCAGCTGCGCCAACTACGCTTATATTCTGTTAGCTGCGCCAAATACGCCTATACTCTGTCAACTGCCCAACTACGCCTTTACTCTGTCAGCTGCGCCAACTACCCCTATACTATGTCAGCTGCACAAACTATGCCTATACTCTGTCAGCTGCACAAACTATGCCTATACTCTGTCAGCTGCGCCAACTATGCCTATACTCTTTCAGCTGCGCCAACTACGCCTATACTCTGTCAGCTGCGCCAACTACGCATATTTCCTGTCAGCTGCGTGTCAACTGTTCCAACTTTGCCTTTATTCTGTCAGCTGCGCCGACTACGCCTTTACTCTGTCAGCTGCGCCGACTACGCCTTTACTCTGTCAGCTGCGCCAACTACGCCATTACTCAGTCAGCTACGCCAACTACACCTTTACTCTGTCAGCCAACTACACCTTTACTCTGTCAGCTGCGCCAGCTAAGCCTTTACTCTCTCAGTTGCGCCAACTACGCCTATACTCTGTCAGCTGTGCCAACTACGACTTTACTCTGTCAGCTGCGCCAACTTCGCCTATTCTCTATTTTCACTCTTTTTAACAAAGTCGACTAAGTTCTGTTTTACAATAAGTACTATACCAAAACTACACTGACTCTATATTGCCTGTTTTTAAATTTCATCATGTTAGCACAAACACGGCGGTGTTATATTCCATGTGTAATAAAATATTTATAGAATATCCAAACATAGCGTGGACAGTAACCAGCTACTCTTAAGTCGTTTTTAAACATGTCGATTTCAACAATACGCTGTATGCACAATATGAACAGGACCAGAACGAGATATTAAATCTGATTAAGTTTGAAGTTCATTCCCGAGTTATACTATGTACATATACTCGTAGGTAAGTACGTATTATATACTGTACTGTACGCAAAAATAAGATTTTAGTTGAGGATATAACACATCGACTCTTTGAAAATTGTTTTTATATAGGTTTAGTAACATTTTATTACCATCTTATTTACAGCAATGGGGTTGGACCACACGTTCTCGCAACATTGGTAATGGCCCTCTCCCATAACACACACACACACACACACACACACACACACACACACACACACACACATATATATATATTTATATAAATATATATATACTCAATATACTTGTGTAGAAATGACCCAAAAAATATATATACTGTCAGTTTTAGCGACACGTATCTCAAAACAGCTGTCCTGGACTATTTGGCGGTGTTGTGTGTGTTTGAACTAACTTACAAAACGCGGCTACTACAGACCTGTAACGTACCTCGGCTTTCAATCCCCATGTATTCCATTCTACACCACCACTAACAGCAAATATTAAACAATATTACAGATGGACAAACCTTTTTTTTTTCTTAACTTTCTTTCCCTTTTAAAATTTGTTTTCAATTATTTTTTTTTACAATTTGTTAAGAAACATACTTTTTTATCACATAATAGAAATGAATCATATAAAATGAATCGGAATACCTATATAGCCATGACAGAAATAACTTTTAATTGTGTTCTTTTCTCTCATTTTTTTTTAAATTCTTTAAACTTAAACTACTCACCCGAACAACGAAAACGATAATACTTTTTTTTCCTAGTTTTACGGAAGGAGATACTGCCTACGTAATAGATATATAAAAGGAAATAAATGATTTACACAAAGAATGAAATTTTACCTTATCGCTTGTAAATTTATCCAAGTCAACTTCTCAAACACACCGATTATAGTATAACTAACCGTGTGGTTTTATTATATTTAACCGTGTGCACTCTGGTTCAGCCAATAATCTATTTCAACTGCTCTCCTACCCGGCTTTATAGTATCAATTGTTCACGACACGGGTACCTGCCCAGGTATTTGTTTAGAACTCGGTCCCGATAAAAAAATCGATACCCGGTTGTCACATGACAACTTTGCAATGTGGCGGTTAAGCAAACAATTAAGTCATTCGAAAAGCCCAAGTATTGGAAGAGACAGATAATTTTTATGTAGACTCAGGCTGACCCCGGTAGATTCTATTTGGACCATTCAATTGAAAAAATGTTTATCTAATTATAAGTTAGTGTATTTATTGATTTCCATTAGGACATATACTATCAATGCAACAGTTTAGGGTGTTTATATTTAGATTCGTCTCATCCACATACAGCTCATCCGATACAACATGTAAATAGACATTAAAGCAATGAAACACAGTCACTCAAAATAGAACTATAAAAGACTAAAACGTTCAAGCACATCGGCAATACAAACAACAGAACAAATTTACAAAGTAAACCTACGTAATGACTGTTTAAATTTAAACAGTAAATAATTAAGTAACAGAAGACATATTAGGAGCACTATAGAACCAATTTCGGAAATTATTTGAAAAAAAAACCATAACTACTATCAGCTTTAATCAGATCAACGGAGAACTGATTAGCAACAGTAACGTAGGTGATATAAAACAAAACACACTTAAAACGTGATCAAAATCGTAGGCAAAACTTATTACTATATAACTAGAGTATTTAAGTATTAAATATCAAAATATTAAAAAGTGTTTTGCTGTAAGAGGAGCTAAATGTACGCAAATAAACGAGGCTGTAACGCTACAGTAAAAGCATTTCCTAGTACCTGATATTTCCCGAATGGAGATTCAGGTCTATTACTATTAGCCCCCCCCCCTCCCCCCCCCCCTCCCCCCCCCCCTCCCCCCCCCCCCCACACACACACACCACCACGTGCTCAATGAAAAAAACAAGGAATTCTATGCCTATCCCAAATGTCATAACAATTAAACGCTTACTGAACTATGACGTCATTTTCAAACTTTCAAACTGAAGCAACTGACCAATCAACGTGTTAGTAAGAAGTGTTATTTAACGGGTTCAGTCTCACTTTGCCAACTTTTTCATTTTTTGGACAAAATTTTCGTCTCACTTTGCCAACCAATTATCTTTTAACACCTCTGTCTTTGCTGTGAAAACAAGTGTGGATTTTGGACAAATATGTCCACCTAGTAATTAAATAAATGGGTGCTGTGTATAAGAATAAAATGGAAAATGATGAAATACATTTATTAATTTTTATTATCACATACGTATATATATTTTTTAAAAATATTCATAAAATTATCATAAATATGAAATTTAAACTATTGATTTTATTGGTTTAACCAATGTCTTTTGATAACATTGTGACAAAATGGATTTTGTTTGTTTGGTGAATATCTATCATATTCCATACTTTCTAGTTTTATACATGTCAACATATATACAATGTGCAGCATAGTCTATGCTTTAAATTTATGTAACGCTGCGCTGAAAACAAAATTGCAATTATATACACAATCTTACAAAAAAGTCATACATCGTATCATTTCAATTTCTTCTCACTAATGTTCTTACGTCGTCTTTCTTTTTAAACTCTCTGACCAAACCGAGGGACTGGACTTTTCCCCATATACATTGCGTAAAATGGAAAAAAACATCCACGTATGGTGGCACTACTGAATACTTCTGTCGCAGTTGTTTGGGCGGGTTTTTCGAAGTCCATCATTATAATATCTGGAAGTAAATGTATATTCTGGTTGTCTGCGGGTGTCTGTAAGCTGCTGAAAAATCGTCTGTAAGTAGCGCGTGTCTTGTTCGGCATGAACCGATACACCAAGGGATACATCTGTTCGTTGATCTGGGCGTGGATCGTGTAGAGTTGATAAAAACACTTGGGACTCGAGTAGAGTGTACCGTCCATATACCAGACATCGGCATATGACATCTTTGTCTGATTGTCTTCTGTGGCGAATATAAGAATTCTTTAAGGCATAAGGTTAAAATTTCACATAAGTAAAAGTTGAAATTGTCTAAGTCCAATCGCATAAGGTTCAAATATCATATAATTCAAATTTGGAAACTAGGAGAGCTGAAAATTTAAAAACCAATATTGCCCCTGGCTAGTTCACACATGTTGACCTAGTCTCACCTTGCCAACTCCCCCCCCCCCCCCAAATCTTACCTAAAAACTAAAAGTTGGCAAAGTGAGACGACACGGACCGAAACGGGAGAGCTGGCTACTACAATATAATACCATTAAATAGTGGAACTACACGTAATTGCTCGCCGGATGGTTGATTGTAACGTATTCTAAGAGTTTTTTGCAACCCTCTAGTACCCGTTTTCTGGATATAACTAGTAAGGATCTGATTTTGATTTTCCGTCTTGTTGAGTGGGGGTCTAAAACTTTACTTCTTGTCGGAGCGACAAAATCGGTCGACTTGACCAGTGGTAACCACTGTCTTACTTGTCGAATGATTTTGTGGTTGGAAGCCAGTCAATGCAAAACCAGCGTAAGTCATTGCAAAACCAGCATTAGTCTTTGCAAAACTACAAAACTACACACATCCCAAAACTTTTAATGTTAAGGTAGAAGTTAGTTTAGTTTAAGGACATAGTTGAGCCTTACGCCCCCATAAAACGAGAGTTTTCGCCATATTAAACACTTAACTGCTAAACAGAAATAATTGATAAATACCCATGTCTTAACAAGGTTGGTACGGTTATATACGTAATGCAAGACTCTTTATCCGCATATGGTTAATATTGGTTTTACACAAGAAGTTTCCCAGAGTAAGTTATCTAAGCTGTAAGGATCTTGTTTTAGAATTGTTGGAAAATAAATAAGTTAAAAGAAATAATTCACGATGTTGATAAAATTATTAAATCCAACACAAACTTAAAGCATACAATTGGTAACAGATTTGAAATGTGTCGTAATTAGCTATTTGGGACCCCAATATACGAAAATGGTAACAAATGGGATATATTTGTAACACACTATATAAAGAGTATCCACAAATATGAAACCCACAAATGTAAAAATGACAAAGGTCAGATATATCATAAAAATATCACAAATGTAAAATCATTTTTGGTCACATATGTAAAAATATTCCAATTAAGTTTACAGCTAATTTTATTATACTATGGCAACCAAAAAACTAATAAAATAAAGGGAGACAATCGTGACAAAAATATATAACTGTAAAGCAGGGTTATTTATCTTTCAAATAGAAAAAAATATCCTAGGCTCGACCCGGGTTCTATCTCAGGCTCGACCTGGGTTCTATCCCAGACTCGATCCGGGTTCTTTTCCAGGTTAGACCTGGGTTCTATCCCAGATTCAACACGGGTTCTATTCAAGATTCGACACTGGTTCTATCCCAGACTCGACCCGGGTTCTATCCCGGGCTCGACCTGGGTTATATCCCGGGCTCATCCCGGGTTCTATCTCAGACTCGACCCGGGTTTTATTCCAGGTTCGACCCGGGTTCTATCCCAGACTCGACACTGGTTCTATTCCAGATTCGACCCTGGTTATATCCCAGACTCGACACGGGTTCTTTCCTGGGCTCGACTCGGGTTCTATCCAAGGCTCGGTCCTGGTCCTATTCCAGACTCTACCCGGGTTCTATTCTAGGCTCGACCCTGGTTCTATCCCAGGCTCGATCCTGTTTCTATCCCAGACTCGACCCTGGTTTTATCCCAGGCTCGACCCTGGTTCTATTCAGGTGTGACTCTGGTTCTATCCCAGGTTCGACTCTGGTTCTATCCCAGACTCAACCGTGGTTCTATCCCAGGCGCGACCCTGGTTTTATCCCAGGCTCGACCCTGTGTTCTCTAAAATCAACAACAACACCAGTACTGGTTCAATAACCAGCAACCGAGATTCAAATTCACGAAATATTTCAGTTAAGATAAATTATTATTATTATTTTTTTTAGTTGCCAAATGGCAGCCGGTTTATTTTTTCATTTTCACATTATCAAGTTATTATACAAACAATACACATTTATAAACATGAGTACTATAAGCAGTGTTGTGAAAATGTGAGAAAGAGGGAGGGAGGGAGGGAGAATGAGAGAGAGAGAGAGAGAGAGAGAGAGAGAGAGAGAGAGAGAGAGAGGTGATTAATCATGTTCATTATAAGATCAATACTATATTGATGTCGATTATATAAGGTTGCTATATTTGATTATTCAAATTTTATTGAGTGTTGAGTGCCGTTTCCTATTATGCGTTTCCAGTTTGGATCTGGCTTGGGCTAAGATAAATTAGTATAAATATAGTTCTACTGCACGTTTAAAAGTTTTCATCATTGCTGTTGTATTATGGCCAGTCTATAAATGTTACTACCGCGAATCATGTTGTATATATACCTGTACATGTCTCTGTAGAGTCATTCTATTCTAGTCTTACTAGCATACTCCAGCTTCCACATATTATACATGGTAAATAAAAGTAGCTGGAACATAATCATGGCTTGTCGTACATTACATCGTCAGAAGTACTGAATTAATTCAGTGAATTTGAATGTGATTCGGAAAAAAGTAGTGCACAATGGATTAAATTGATGTACCAACACCGTGTGCTGACTAAAACAGTTCAAATATATTAGAATCACGGAAAAGGTTCAAGCAGCATGCTGAACTCATTTTTAAAGGGGCACTGAAGGAAAAGGAAGAAGAAGTACAGGTTACGTATTTACTTTTATGGGTGGGAGATATATAACAGACGCCCAACGCAAGACAGTAAAAGGAATTGCATACACATTCCAGCTTCACGTGCAGCCGAAATCAAACGCCATATTTTCAAGATACAAATTCAAAAATGAGATACATGGGTTCAATTCTGTGGACCAGTTTATTACAAAACTCAAAATACTTGCTCAGGCATGTGCTTTTGATCCGTCACATTATAGCGACACGATTCGTGACAGAATCGTTTTCGGCACCAAGTTAGAAAAATCCGCGAAAACTCCTTACAGCAAAAGACAAACTTACTATAGACAAGGCTATTAAAATGTGTCAAAATTAATGATACTCCCAAGAATAAAAAAGGACGATGAAAACTCCAGCTGGTTCTGACGTCAGCTGTGTGGACGAATCCGGACGGCCAGGTCAAGTAATTCAATTCAATTCAATAGTTTATTTCGGCATATGAACATACATGTTCGTCGCCTTGACATATGTATAGTCGGCGGTTACAACAAATTTGAGAAGAGCATGATATAATCAAGCAATGTACAATATAAGCCTAACATTATATATAATTGATTCATCAAAATAAATATATTAATAAGTTAAATAAACTTGTATGCGTGTGTGTGTTTATACAGTACACGGATAAAGAGACGTTCTACATTTGTATTCATACCCTAGACGCAAAAAGTGTATTGACGATCACTAATCGCCGACAACATTTTGTTATCACACAATAGCGAGACACGACTAGCGGTCAATGCCATTGTTTGTAGCATTATAATATCATAGGCCAGAGTATAAAAACAAATTGTTTGAAGTTCACATGTGTTGCAGCAGGTAAGGGAGCCACCGCCAGGAACGCTCCACAGGACAAAACATCCGGGACTTCGGGGGAGCCATGCACAAAACAAGGTTAAAGTCACGCGTGACAAGTGTGGATAGAATCATTTAAAGGGATATATTGTAAAAGGGATAACCAGATTTAGTACACTCTGGGCATTTTGAAGTGGTACATTTTTGAAAAGAGCACGTGCTACTATATTCTGGCCAAGAATTTCCAGTGATAGAACGCAGATGGTCTTGAACTGTCCTGTTTGTTTAAATCACATGGACTCTACCGCCAAACAGTCATTACTTTCACACATAGTTCCTGATTACCCCTGGCAAATCGTTGGAACAGAACTGTTCACATGGGATGACAGAAACTTTATCATTGTATCAGACTACTGCAGTCACTATGTAGAGGTCGAAGAACTGCCTAATATGAAAAGCAGTACTGTAGTCAGTCGTATGAGGAGTAAAACTATTCTTGCACTAGTATGGGGAATACCAGAGAAATTTGTGTCCGGCAATATTTCTGCTATTCATCTGGGGAATTTCAAACGTTGCAAAACACTGGGACTTTCAAAGCAAAAAAGGCCAAATGGGATCCGTTGATATGGTTATTGGAGTATAGTGCTACTTCTTTGGACATTGTATATTCGCCTGCGGAGTTACTTATGGGTAGACAGATACGGTCAATATTCCCAACATCAAAAGACAATCTTATGCCTAGAGTTGTCTCTTCAAAAGCTGTCAAGGATGTGGTATAATCGACTCAACAACTCTTTGTATAACAGTAAATTTTATTCACATAATTATAAAATTCGCATAAGTTCAAAGTCACAAGCTAACATTTCTAAACTCGCTATTGCTCGTTTAAACTAACCCTAGTCTAACTGACATGGTACTTGTTCCGTGCCTAAATCCTAACAGACTCCTATCTCTGCTAAAACCAGTCTCTGAATGAATAAACAACTATTATATCATTGGTCAATTCATTTCTACTTTTCTATTGGTCAGTATTCTAATTACAGATCTTAATACCCAGCCCACAAAAATAACTTGTCAACAATACATCAAGATAACCCTAGGCTATATTTATCTCCAATAATCTGTCATCCTATCTATTAAACTGTCATAGATTCAAGATTCAAGATTTCTTTATTTGTAACTTATACATATAATGTTTCTTATTACATACATATATTATACATACATTCAATATATTTATTTATGGCATATGTAGTATCTACAGTTCTAACCTCCAATAATGTTACAAGGATAAGCTACTGTCAAAACTGCAGAAAGAAAAAAAGCATTAAGGTAGGAGTACAAAACCTCTAACGACGCTTGAAATAGTTGATTCAGCGCGAATCCAAAATACTGACAAAACATAGCGACAGGCAGAAGTGGTTGACAAATACAAGTGTTACGCTGTAATGTTTTTGTCTATTAAGTTAACCAAGGTTAATAAATAACACACACACGTCCAACTTCTAGTTTCTTTCCTTTTATATACAATAATCTTCATCAACTTTTGACAATTGGAAAACCAATATTTATTTATCTTTGTCGGTATTACCAGACAAAACTATTAATTAAGTAATTCACAATCAACGTAACTTTAGAACACATGGTATAAATTGTTTCTTCGGAAAAATCACTGTGGAAAACCACCTTTTTTTTTATCTCGTTTCTTATATGACTTCTCCCTTCTTAAAATTCTCAAAAAAACTAACTGTCTCGATTCAAAGCCAAAACATTATATAACATATATTTTGACTAATCAAATTGTCCGATAAAATATATATTATTTTAAATAACAATCATTGTTATGACAAAAGATGCTAAAATCGAAAGCCCTTGATGTACTGTACCTTATGCACACAGCGACACCTGTCAAAACAATCACTTGTAATTATTTAAAGAATGGTACATTTTGTTAAAAATGTAACTTGTTTTGATAACAATTATTCTACGAGACGTAAATCGACAAAAACAAAAACAAAAACAAAACATTAAACAACTCTTATGAAAACATCAGAATAAAATGTATTCTCATTCATGAAATATGAAAATTGCAAACTTATGCTCTAGATATATTTAATCCGTAGTCTGTCTTGAATTGTATATACTTAGTACTGATGTATATATAACTGCGCATGTCTTATTGGTGTATATAAACCTGCGCATCTCTTACTGATGTATATATGCCTGCGCATGTCTATACCTGCACATGTCATATCTAACTGATGTATATATACCTGCGCTTGTCTATACCTGCGCATGTATTACTGATGTATATACACCTGCGCATGTCTATACCTGCGCATGTCTTACAGATGTATATATACCTGCGCATGTCTATACCTGCGCATGTCTTACTGATGTTTATATACCTGCGCATGTCTATACCTGCGCATGTCTTACTGATGTTTATATACCTGCACATGTCTATACCTGCGCATGTCTTACTGATGTACATATACCTGCGCATGTCTTACTGGTGTATATATACCTGCGCATGTCTTACTGATGTATATATACCAGCGCATGTCTATACCTTCGCATGTCTTACTGATGTATATATACCTGCGCATGTCTTACTGGTGTATATATACCTTCGTATGTCTTACTGATGTATATATACCTGCGCATGTCTATACTGATGTATATATACCTTCGTATGTCTTACTGATGTATATATACCTGCGCATGTCTATACTGATGTATATATACCTGCGCATGTCTATACTGATGTGTATATACCTGCGCATGTCTATACTGATGTATATATACCTGCGCTTGTCTTTCTGATGTATATATACCTGTGAATGTCTATACTGATGTATATATACCTGCGCATGTCTATACTGATGTGTATATACCTGCGCATGTCTATACTGATGTTTATATACCTTCGTATGTCTTACTGATGTATATATACCTGCGCATGTCTATACTGATGTATATATACCTGCGCATGTCTATACTGATGTGTATATACCTGCGCATGTCTATACTGATGTATATATACCGGCGCATGTCTTTCTGATGTATATATACCTGCGCATGTCTATACTGATGTGTATATGCCTGCGCATGTCTATACCTGCACATGTCATATCTAACTGATGTATATATACCTGCGCTTGTCTATACCTGCGCATGTATTACTGATGTATATACACCTGCGCATGTCTATACCTGCGCATGTCTTACAGATGTATATATACCTGCGCATGTCTATACCTGCGCATGTCTTACTGATGTTTATATACCTGCGCATGTCTATACCTGCGCATGTCTTACTGATGTTTATATACCTGCACATGTCTATACCTGCGCATGTCTTACTGATGTATATATACCTGCGCATGTCTTACTGGTGTATATATACCTGCGCATGTCTTACTGATGTATATATACCAGCGCATGTCTATACCTTCGCATGTCTTACTGATGTATATATACCTGCGCATGTCTTACTGGTGTATATATACCTTCGTATGTCTTACTGATGTATATATACCTGCGCATGTCTATACTGATGTATATATACCTTCGTATGTCTTACTGATGTATATATACCTGCGCATGTCTATACTGATGTATATATACCTGCGCATGTCTATACTGATGTGTATATACCTGCGCATGTCTATACTGATGTATATATACCTGCGCATGTCTTTCTGATGTATATATACCTGTGCATGTCTATACTGATGTATATATACCTGCGCATGTCTATACTGATGTGTATATACCTGCGCATGTCTATACTGATGTTTATATACCTTCGTATGTCTTACTGATGTATATATACCTGCGCATGTCTATACTGATGTATATATACCTGCGCATGTCTATACTGATGTGTATATACCTGCGCATGTCTATACTGATGTATATATACCTGCGCATGTCTTTCTGATGTATATATACCTGCGCATGTCTATACTGATGTATATATACCTGCGCATGTCTATACTGATGTGTATATACCTGCGCATGTCTATACTGATGTTTATATACCTGCGCATGTCTATACTGATGTTTATATACCTGCGCATGTCTATGCTGATGTATATATACCTGCGCATGTCTATACTGATGTATATATACCTGCACATGTTTCTGTAGAATCATTATATTCTGTATATTAAACATGTTATTACATATAAGTTATAAGAACACAATTTAGTGACTTGTCATTCTTTACATCATAACAAAACAACTGGTTTCATTTCTGATGAGCGTTGGTTACTGCTATTCTGGCTTATGACCTTATTTGCGATGCCATTTAGATTGGCCGGGATTTATGCCAAAGGTCATAGCCCTGATTATGTCGTCGTGATCAAGCTTTGCAGTGTCGATCGTCATCAAAATGATCATACGCGACAGGGACTACTTTTTATTCATCGAATTTCATTTTTTCATGTATATAACATAAGCAAGCAAAAGCAAATCAAACAATATAAACATATTATGGACATCGTAATATGGTATTTTTCAAATAAATGTTGCATAAAATAAACCAAACGCTTCAATTATATCAATCAAATTAGGTAGACGTATGAATATTTATTAAAAAACCGGCTAACAATACTTTCATGTACTTTGATCTGATTGTGAATTACACATTACAAAGACTCGTGTCCGGTTAACAAATCTCTTACTGAATACTAGACACAATTTATCTTTGCGTGTATTTTTTTTCAAGATGAATAGACACTTACAAGGGAGGACATAAGGATTTTTTAAAATTTTTAAATTGGCTAAACACGTGTTTCATTAGTCTATCATGCCTATATATACTCATTGATCCCGTATCTAAACATGTCAAAATGATATATTGAAAAGGGGTTTCTTAACTTGTGCTATGCCTAGGTTATATTAAAATAGATTTCCTGCTTAAAATTGCAACTTATTTTGCGAAGTATTAAATGACTCATGTGATTTCATTTTGATGTCAGTCGGATCTGTCATACAGATTTACACGTTGCAAACTGTGTTTCATCTTAGAAAGAGTCGGAATGACGATGTGAAGGTCGTCATGTAGTTTTTAAGTGTTGTCTGTTTTTTAGAATGGGGATTTCGTTTCAAGTTTACCACTCTGATTGAATCTTCGATGTTGTCAAGTTTCGGTGGATTTGGCCATTCGGATTTTACTTATTTATAATAATGAGAAGTTTTTATCCATTTTGAAAAAAAAAAAAATATATATATATTTTAAGACATTAAAATTGTGCTTCCCCCCGGATAAACTCCACTGATAGCAACCGAAACACATCAAAAAAGTATGATTATGTGACCCCTTCCTTCGCGGTTCTAAAATTAAACGGCAAACCCCTGGATCTTCTTCATTGATAAAGAGAGCTGTTTGATTGATAAGGACTGCCTTATCTGAGAGTCTATCTATTAACGAACAGGAGACCAGCATAGTTTGGAAAAGTGGTGCATTTCGGAGTTCATTGTTAAAACAAATGTCAACCAGATAGGAATATAATCTGCTGTGGGAAAAACACAAACACTGACATACTTTGACCTTCATGTAATCATTTGATGACTTAAGTATATAGTGGTTACTATAGCAAGAGGATAATACTTAATGTAAGTATGGGAATTTTTTAACTGACCGCAGCTGATATTGGATATATTAGTGTTTTAATATTTCTTATGCCTTCGTGGGCTAAAATAATATATTTGTATATTAGTGTAAACAGGAATTCGTTCATGATTTATAGGTACTTGCCAAATTGGCTATGTACATGTATATGGTACAGATCCAGCGACCTATATAGTATTTTATATACTGGGAATTTTGATCTGAATGACCGGGCGTTTATATTGTGTTCTAGCGAGAGGTCCAGTGGTAGAGTATCGGACCAAGGATCGTGGGTTTGATCCTCCGCCACGGCTATTTATAGTTTTCTTGAACAAGGCAATTCATCCGTATATGCTTAAACTGGTTCTACACAGGAAGACTTCCAGCTTGATTTGCTTAAGTTGTAAGAGCTTGTTTCATAATCGTTAAAAAATAAATAAATTTAAAGTTAAATATACCGGACACGATGGCAATGATAATTTATTAAAAATTTCATCGATTTATAGATATATAGCCACTAAACATTGTGTTTATTTCAAACAAACCCAAGACTTTATATTGAGGTCTCGGGGTTTTTTTTTAGATTCATTACTTTCAGGGATCCAGGGATCAAAGGCCTTCTTTTAAAGATTTGAGGGAAATACTTCTGGGGAACTATGGGAAATACTTTTGGGGATCTTGGGAACGCTGACCATTACTTTAAGAAGACCAAGAAACAGGGACCCCCTGGAAAGGACTAAAAATTACTGATGTTATCACGCTGTTTTTTTCGAGCTTGACCGAGATAGAGTGTCAATATACATTGCGACCACGTTTGATGCCGATAATCAAAAGATGTTAAAAAAGAACATCGGCAATTAGGCAAATTAAGAACAAGCCATGGATCGTTAATCCGGAACAGGGGTTTACATTGCTTGACTGAAAACGATGTGTAGACACAGTTGTAGTTGGTGGTGGGCATGCTCTCTAAAAATGTTTTGTTAGCTAGACTGTTGTAGGTTCGTTTTGGTGTATATTTCTTATGTTTTCAGGGGCCTTGTTACCTTGAATTCACTACAATTGATAATCAATGTAATGTGTCAAGGTTTGTTCACATTAATACAGGGAAAAATGAATAAGTCTTTGTCCCATGGTTTCAAGTGGCATCTATTTTCATACATCTGCACTGCAACAAATGGGCAGAATAGTCAAAAAAGAAGGGGTGACATCAAACAATCGAAATTTTGAAAAAGCAACCTGGTCAACCCACATTTATTTCTGCATACATGGACCAACAGAGGACTATCTATGGAAACAAGGCCTTTAAGAACCATTGGAAAAATGTATCCAGTGTTCCAGAAATGCATTTCTCTATATGTAGATCAGTACAAAATTAAATGTGTGAGACGTATAGGAAGCTACGCCCCTTGTCGGGAATAACTAGCGTGATCTGACGGGCTATCATATTTGGATAAGGCATCATTAGATATTCGGAACATTAATCTTAATGCTCATTAGAAACAATGCAATGGTCATAACTCCGTAGTTACTTAGGCTATTGGGCAGGTTATCGAATTGATCCGAGATAGTGTGCTGATATATACTGCGACCAAATGCTGGTGAATATTGGATTAAAACGACTTGAGTTGGGAAGGGTGATCACCAAAATTTTAATCACTCCATGGGCCAACCCCAAAGCTACCAAAGTGACTGGTCTTGTTATCGTACTTGATCAAGATATTGTCAAAATATCTTTTTGAACAAGTTTGGTGAAGATTAGATTACAAGAAGATGGTTTAAAAGTTGGGGACCGTAAAAGTTGAAAAATCCAAGGGCTATAACTCCGGAGTTACTTTGGCGATCCTGCTGGTCATTACACCTGTCCTAGACATTTTGCCGTTAACCGTTTTTAACAAGTGTGATAAACATAAGATTATGTACTCTTTCAACACTTACTGTTATTATTTGTTGTCCAGTGTTGGACAGTAGATGTTAATATTTGAATAATAAGAAAATGAATGGATGTAATTTGCGTATATTGTCAAATGTTACTGGCTAAATATATTGAATATAACCATGTATATTGTGGAACTCTCCCACAAAAATTTACAAATGGTGTTCCTTTTCCTAGGTTATGAATTTGAAATATTTTGAAATATATGCTGTATACGTTACTAACCTTATATGAGCCTTCACACTTTACAACTTTGCACGACCTCGTGATTTCATATATATGTGAAGTGACTGAATAAAGGATATTGTATTGTATTGTATTGTATTGTACTGTACTGTACTGTACTGTACTGTACTGTACTGTACTGTACTGTACTGTACTGTACTGTACTGTACTGTACTGTACTGTACTGTACTGTACTGTACTGTACTGTACTGTACTGTACTGTACTGTACTGTACTGTACTGTACTGTACTGTACTGTACTGTACTGTACTGTACTGTACTGTATTGTATTGTATTGCATTTCATTGCATTGTGTGACATTAAAACAATAAACTTTTTTAAGTGTTAGGTATCACTGTGGGAGGGACCCATTCTTTATTAAAAAATGAAATGCAAATATAATTATAATTTATAGTGACTATAAGGACAAATACTTTTTGTACATGTTCATGCATATATGCGCACATACATATCTGATCACACAGACGTGACATATCTAATAAGCACAAACACACATGTAGGCCGCTCATGTTTTTGAATATTGTTTTGAAACACTATTCTACAATTTGACATAATAGTTCGTATAGTGTTGCTTACAGTTTCAACAACAAATACGGTGAGTTGACTCATCTTATTGTCTGTTTTATTTGTTGTATTACTTCTGTTAAGCTTGATTTGTGATCACAGTGTGTCCGTCCGTCAGTCTGGAGGGATAGATTTGATTAAGAATTTTAGCGTAGGATGGTTGGATGTGTATTTAAGGTAAATTCTTCATACTTGGGGGAAACATTTGAGCATTTTTAGAAATTCTCAAATCATCAGAACAGTAGCGAATAATTATGATTTATACGCTCCTTGTTTGTTTGTATATGTTTGGTTTAGTGAATATGTAAAATAACTAAATCCAGATTGCAGTTTCTCTCCCTTTATATACAAAAACATTTATCAACTTCTAGTAATTGAAAAAAAAACAATATCTTTTTATCTATGTGGATATAACCAGATATATATTAATTAAATAATTTATAATCAACGTAAATTTAGCACGAATGTAAAAAATTACTGTATTGTTATTTCGGATATGTAAAACCACTTGGCAACTTTTTTTTTTAAGCTCGCTTCTGATGACTTTCAACTCCCTTTTAAACTAAACTCAAATCAAATTGTCCCTCGCATTAAAGTCATAACATCTACAAACCACTGTTTGACTCATCATAAATTATTTTCTGATCAAATCCAAATTACTTTAAAGGGAGGACATCAGGATTTTTCAAAATTTCTAAATTGGCTAAACACGTGTTGCACCAATATATCATGCCTATACTCACTCATTGACCCGTATTGCCAAACTAATATTTATTTAAGCCCACCAAAATAATATATTGAAAAGGGCTTTCCCAATAAGTCATGGGGTTTCATTTCGATGTCAGTTGGATCTCTCATACAGATTTACACGTTGCAAAATGTCTTCCATCTTAGAAAGAGTCCGAACGATGATGTGAAGGTTGTCAAACAGTTTTTAAGTGCTGTCTATTTTAAGAATGGGGATTTCGTTTCAAGTTTACCACTCCGATTGAATAGTCATTGGAATTGATATACCAGATCATAAGGATTTTAGTTATTTATGATAATGAAATGCTTTTTATCTATTTAAAAATAATGATTTATTTTAAAACATTTATATGGCTTCCCCCTTATTATTTTTACTCCCTCTGAATACAAATCACTTTTTATAACATCAAAGCGCTGAAAACTAAAGCCCTCAAAATGTACCAGTTCAGAAAATAAACATTATTGACACAGTTTGTTGTACGAGACGTTTATCAACAAAAATACATTAAAATGCTTTAAATGAAAACACCAGAATAAAAAATGTTAACATTTTCAAAAATATGAAAATTGTAAAATTTTCCTAAGATACAAAACACTCCTCTACTTTATTACATATTTTTTTGTCGTTGTGATCTCACAATTTAGCAATTATAATGAAATACATTGATATCAATACAATCCAATTTAATTTTCGATTGAACTTTGTAGACTCCACACCATAGCAATACCGCGTCATCAGCGTAGAATAACAATATGTCAAACGATAACGTTCTAAAAGAGGGAGACATTGCAGCAACGGTAGATGAAGAAAACTCTTTGGTTGATGAATTGTCTAAAATGAAAACATCTGAAAAATATGATCTAGGATCCCTTGAGTAAGTTATGAATTAACGTTTATTTTATAGCTTTATAACTTGTTCTTATTAATAATTAATAAGTTGTCATTCTCAGTATTGTTGCTATCAATGTTGGTCGCATGGTGTTTAACGTCGCTTTCAACAAGTGTTCCGTGATATCGCGACGGTGACTACTTGAGATATTATTGTAAGCGCTGCCACGCTGGAGTATCATGTCACAGAGACATGGTATGATACCCCACTCAGTCACATTACACTGACACCGTGCCGACCAAACCTAGAAATATCCTCTTAATGTTGAGCGCCAAACGAGAAAGTTTCTAGTGCCATTTTTCAAATCTTGGTATGATTCAGCCGGGGATCGAACCACGCGGTAGACGCTCTACCACTCGAAAACGCTGCGGCGTTTTCTTTTTATATATAATACGTCGTGATCGTCAGTACTGGTGCTATAGACATTATTTTAATGAGTCGTTATACATGTATAGTGCTTCAACCTAATTTTCTTTTCTATCAGAATGCTTATATTTTCAAATGTTGCATGGAGTTCGAATCTCCACCCCCGGCCACAGTTTTAGTTGAGATTAAAAAACGACATAGCGGCATCCATTGTTATTCGTCTCTCACCGCTGATTCAAGTGAGAAAGCTATCAGTTACATGCGGATATAGGTGTGCTCGAGTACTGGTTAACCTTCCAGGATCACAGGAAATAGTGGTTAGGTTAACAAGCCTACTATTAGCCTACTATTACTGTACTGTTTGCTATATTCTTACAAATCATATCAAAAATCAAAGTGGTTAATACTAAAAATAGTGATAATGACATTCATTAGCGTTTTGCAGATTAGCCTTTTTGAGTAACTTTATCAACCTCCAATATTGAAGAGTTACTAATTATGAAAGTAAGACATGTTACAGTGTGTATTTATCTTCACTTAAAGAAAGATAAAATTAATATTTTTATTTGTCAAACGTTTCAGGTACCAGAGCAAACAGACGAAAAAGAAGAGGAAAAGGACACGGCTTGAGAAATGGCTAATGTTCATAATCGTCTGCTTTCTGATCGCGATGATCGTTCTGGCGGTTAAACTGGCAAGTGCTTCGAAAAGAGAGCCAACACCATTGGCCGAACAAGTGACAACAGACAACAGAGACGGAGATGCAGTATTGGCAGAGCCAGACACTTTAGAAAGTAAAGAAAGTAGGTGTATCCGATGAAAACTTGTTATCAACATATAGATATTGATATTTACAAATTATGACGTTTGATGATTCTAATGGACAAACTCTTTTAAAACGAACAAAAAAAAAACAACAACCAAACAATACCCCACTCCCCCTACAAAAAAAACTAACAACAACAACAACAACACACACAGACAAACAAATGGCGATAAATTCAATATCTGAGTTGTCATTTTAACAAATTACTGCTAATTTACTCAACTCTGGTATTTTTCGAATGGCTGAGCCGAAACCGGTTAGATCAGTCGGCAGTGCATCTGACTATCAATCCATAGATCCTGAGTTCAAATCCCCGCCTGGCCAGAGTCAGTCATTGATGATCGATATGATATAAACGACATTTCGTCTAATTATCATTCATCTTTCACCGCTGATTCAGGTGGAAAAATTATCAGTTACTTACTGAAATGAGCGTGCACCTTTCAGGATCCCAGGAAAGAGTGGTTTTGGTTAAATGATCGTCTGTTAGCAATCGTCGGCATAAAAATGACATTAAATATTCAAACAACCAAACAGAAATATAGTAACTAACTCTTGGTTAAACTTGTCCTAAAATCAGCAGTATTCTCCCCAAAAAACAATTAACAGTTCGTTTGCTGCTTATTGGATCATTCTTGCACTCGGTTGTTTCATCGTTAGTGTAATTTCACTTGATTGATCGTATTGATTTTGTCGTATTTTATCAGATAGACCATCATACCGAGACGGTGGGTGATGTTGAACAATACTTGGTTCGAACAACCCTTAACTCGAACTATTTAGTCCAGTTCGTCGGATTCGAGCCATCCAAGTTTTACTGAAGTTTTAATTGTGGTTTGATGCTGCTTTCCAACATTACATGATATATGTGTCGTATCCAGTTTTAAAGGTGGCGGAAGATCTCGGGATATATCTGAGTAGAAACATTGTCCTCCCGCAAGCGACTTCCACATTTTCTCACAAAAAAAGTTTTTGGACTGACCCACGACCTCTGTAGTGCGAGGAGCGCGTTGCTAGGCTAGATAGCACCATGGACCGCCCGCCCATGGAGGACCCATGTATTTGTTTATATATTTTAATTATTTTCCTTATGTTTTATTATGCCAGTTCATCAATGTATTTTTATTGAAATATGAATATTTGTAGATTGTATTTAATTAAGAACAATTAATCGTTAATTATGTTGGACCAGTTGTACGAATGCCTTAATTTTATACGTCTCTGGTTTCACTAAACATCTTACAATGAGCCTTTTTATCAACTAAAATTCTCTAGATGACAATTTGAACTCAATACCCATTAATCACACAATTTAAATCATAACAAATATTAACTCATTGATAATGGGTAAAACGCAAAATGACTGAAACAGCTGAAGGTATTGTACGTCAAAATTTGAGTTTCGAAAACTCTTTAAGCTAACATGATTAGCGAAATTGGGGCTTGAACACTCTAGGTGATATACCATCAAAGACAGCATCGTATTCACTTGCCTTTTTTTAAAAAATCAACTATATTCTTCTAGCCATATATTCCGTATGCAAATAACATTATTTCGCAACAACTTCAATATTGCCGTCGTTTCATTATGTTGGTTTACACAGACTTTGTCTTTTAGAACATTTAAATGCAAATATTAGTCATACGTTTCTTGTAAAGAAAGTTTTAAAATATGTTTCAGCCTGAGTGCATACTGCTACTGGTACGAAATTTGGACAAGAACTTGATTACATATATCATTTTGCTATTACTTTTTACAGCAATGGAAGAATCGCCCATTTGTATAAAACCGGCATCCGTACAAGCAGGTATTTACTTTTTTTACATGCCCTTAGTATACTAAGTACAGACAACCCTGTCTTAAGCAGCCACTCAAGGGAAAGAGCAAAACCGACACTGCTTAATACAAGTTGATTAAAGCTAAAAATTATTAATACGGTAAATAGAAATAGTGGCTGTCTAAGACAAGTGATTGATTAATAAAGGAACCACTAACACAGATTTGACTGTAGATCAACAGTGCGGCACTCATTCTGTTCTCTATACAAAACCCCAAATCGAAGTTTGAATATTATATTGTACTGCTTGTGCATATAGATATATAAATTTATTTTGGTAATAATTGTGTATACAAAGCATGGCAACAACATAATGCATGAATGATATAACAACAATAATATAGATATTATCGTAACGATACACATATAAAGGCCATGAAACGCACACAAATACCAAGGATTACACAAACAAAAAAAAAGCCTTTCTCTTATTTCCATTGTGGTCCTTGAATATTGATGACACGCCGTAGAAAGTCATGTTATTGTTAGTAACAATTTTTAGTATACACGAATCTTAAATTAAACATTATATCATAGTTGATTAGTTACTTGTCTTTGTGTATACATGTATTATTAAATACAACTTAAACTTCATTATTATTTCATTTTTTTCTTATTATATCAATGTTATCTCATTAGTATTACGTAGTATTAAGTAGTATTACGTACTATATTTAAACAATATGTTACATATCACGATGTAACTTTCATATATTGTTCATATGTACAGGACACGTGCATGATTAACCTGACACTCTATAAATACACATTTTGTCATGTTTTATTTTTTTTGTATGATGTTAATGCAAAATTATCCCCATTTCCACTCAAGGGCATCCATGTATTTTTGTTGATGTATCTGATAGCTGCATAAATAAGTATATACTTGATACAGTATTTCAAATTGTTGAAATTGGGTCCGATCATGTTCACTCACCACAGTTAATCTTGACACATGTGGACGTTTAATCAGATGGAGATATTAATCTCATAGTATTGCTATTTAAAAGTCTCACACAACAATTCATTTTGCACTGTTCTGCCTATAGATGTATGCACATTGGGATTACTTAACACAGTACCATTCCCGATGGTCTTGTGTCTTGTTTCCAAAATACTTTTCTGCTGGTCCAAGTATGCAGGAAAAAGGGATTGGCCAGATTGCTCTTTCAAAATTTCAATAGTTTGACACCCCTTTATTTCTAAGTGGTATTTCGGTCCTGGTTCTACCCGGGTAAAAGTAATAAGAGCGATTCATATACGCTCTGGGTTTACTTCGCAATCAAGCTAAATATAAATACAGTCAAACCTGTCTTAAGCAGCCAAAGGAGCAAACGTGGCAGGTTGTTGCTTAATTCACGTTAATTTGTTCTGAAAACATATACATGGGAAATAGCAAATGTGGCTGCTTAAGACAAGTGGCTGCTTAATAGAGGTGACCGCTTACACAGGTTTTACTGTAAGTATAAACAAGGAATTATATACATGGAAAGGCAACTAATTGAAATTTTGTGAATGCTCGCGTATTCCCGCAAAATCTCACAATGTCGTTTTCAATTACCTTAACTTCCATTCATCTTGGGAACACAAATCAAAATTCTTACATTGCAGAATGAAATTCTCATCAAAATAAGACCATTCCCAGTAATTTTTGTTTACAATTGTTGAAGTACTTCTGGTTACAAAATGTGTATACTGCGGCAATTAAAATAACACCGACATTATGAGAAATTTTACTTCAAACCTCAATATCTTCAATTCAAAATCATTTTTCGTGATCAAAACATATTAAAACACTGACTATTACATACAACTTACACCTTATGTACACGAAAGCAGTTATCTGTGAATTCTGAATAATTAATTTGCCAAATAATTAATCATTCGTGTGTTCTTTTATCAACATTTAGTCAGGAGTGGCACGTTTCCTATCTTTCTATATAAGTATATTATTTAATGTAAAACTATTATTGATGTCATTTTTTATCCATTAAATAGCTGTACGTGTTGTACAAAACATAGACTTCACCGTGAAACCGTGCGACAACTTCTACGACTTTGCTTGCGGCGGTTGGATGAGGTCTCACACAATCCCGAGTGACAGAGGTAACCTCTTCGCGTATGGACAACTCCGGGACGACGTAAGCGAAACGCTAAATCGTAAGTCCCTTTTGGCCGTTTTAAACCTCATACATGTTCCGTTAACACCGTTTTAGTCGATGCACAGTTGCGTATTCATTACCACTCATGGATGACTCAATTAAAACGAGTCCCGACATTCTGTGTTCATAGTTTTTATCAAAGTGTATTGTAAGAATGAAATATATTTTATGCAGTTGCACTTTAAAAAGAATAATCATAAAAAAGAAATTACATTTCCATTCCACTTAGATTCAAAGAAGAAACAGAAAAGATGACTATATCACATATAGATCATATTGTAGACATATTAGAGCACATGCTGTACAATATATTTAACTGAAAAATACTTTCGGAAACGAATTCATTGCAAGCGCAACAACTAAAGAGAACAGAATTTTAAGCTCGGGTTTTATCATGTCTATTCGTGTTGCAACACCACACCCGAACCGCACCAGCAGGTTTAAGCAGTATCTTGTGTTAGATATATAACCAGTACAATTATTTGTTCGTCTATGTTTTCTTTCACTTCAATGGCAGTAGTATTATTATTCAAATATAACTACCCATATACAACATCGTCCAAGACTTTGATGACATACCATTAAATTGAAAACAATAACAATCAAATCTTCTACCAGCCAGATCAACACTAGAAACAGAGCTGAGCATTTTTCAATACAACAACGTGTAATAAATGCGTATTGTTGTACCGTACCACCTTTATAATTATATAAATACTTTATATAAAGTTTGTATGATTGTTTTGTTATATCAGTACATGCAGATATAATAATAAAATACGTAAAGCAGTTTTAAACATTGAGAAGAAGCGTTATTGCTTATGTGGATCTTTTTTTCCTCTACTCCTATACTAAGTTGTGAAATATGTGTTAATTTGATCATGGTTTAATATATCATTTTAGCTAACATTTCATGACATGTTCCGGACAATGTTCTATTTTCTCCCAAAATTTATATCTAGTTTTGAGTGATATCCTGCGTTCCTGTTTACCATAATATGTTTATTTATGAATTAATCTTACAATGCAAAATTCAATTATTCTTCCGAGTATGACTTCATTTTCTTTTACCCAACAAGTTCAAATATGCAAGTAAAACAGTGATTATTATTATTACAATTATTTATATGAGATGAACAAATGTTTAAAAAACGAGACTTGTCTGCCTTTTCCTTGATATAAGCTTATTGTTTTTAAAAATTCCCTGACAAACTTTTGATCTTGAAAAAATGTGGAGACGCTGTCTATGCGCCATGTAGAATTTCACTACACATCTCAACTGGAGTATTATCTCATATATTTTGTTTCATAAATATTCTATATATAGAAATATGAATTCGAGATTATACTTCACAAATATTCTTTTTAAAATCTATTATATGATGTTAAAAAGGGAGTTAAACGATGCAATGTTTCAGACTCATGTATTAGTACAGTCAAACCTGTCTTAAGCAGCCAGTCAAAGGAAGTAGCAAACGTGACCTTTTAAGGCAGCTTGTTGCTTAATACAGGTAAATTTGCATTGAAAGCAAATGTGACTGCTTAAAACGAGTGGTTGCTTGATAGAGGTGACCGTTTTCACAGGTTTGACTGTATTAAGTAGGCCCACGTTTAACATTGTAATGTTTTCTTCCAAAACAGGTCTTCTAGATGAAGGTATCCTGGATGATGATATCGACGCCATTCGGAAGGTGAAGACGTTATACAAGTCATGCATGAACGAAGGTATATTTAAACATAATATCAAAACAGTTTATTCTTACAACAATGCTAATTCACGGTGGCAACACCGCGTGATATAATAATATGGAGCGGTTCAAAAACTCGAAGGAAAAGTGCCAGCTTCTGGTTATAATTTTGCAGATGATTTTCTTAATATATCATTCTCTGTATAGATATGAACCATCGGTGCTATCAAGTGGCTTGGCAAAACTCGTATTATTTGCAAAAAGTAAATCGACCTAATTGTGTAAATTGCATCCTCCATATCATAACATTTTCAACTGAGCAAAATACCCCGTTGCACTTTTTACAAATAATACGCGTTTTGCATGGTCATTGGATATAATAACATGGTACGTTGAACAAAACATTAGCTGCCGGATCAGGCGAAATCAATATTCTCAATATTGCTTTATAACATTGCGTGTGAAAAAACCCCCCATTATTTTGCAGAAACCCATTTAACAATATTTGTAATAAATTATTTACTAAAGCAATCAGATGCCCCGAGGTGAATTTTAGCAATTACTGACGAAAATGGATTCGTGACCAACAAGCGAAGTAATATTCATTTATAGTTTATGGCCACATGGACACAATCAACATACATAATGGTAATAATAAATATAGATCACACACACGCACTATGCATACTCTCTTTCTCTCTCTCTCTCTCTCTCTTTCTCTCTCTCTCTCTCTCTCTCACGCACGCACGCACGCACGCACGCACGCACGCACGCACGCACGCACGCACGCACGCATGCACGCATGCACGCACGCACGCAAACAAACTTAGGTCGAGGGTCAAACACGTGACTTGTTGCCTTATGTGAACACAACTTTTTTTAAACCTATTTAACAGGAGCACCCGACCTCGCTCTTCGCCCGTCGTCACATCATAAAACGAGACAGTGTAAATAGAAATATCTCCATCCCAATTATCTCATAATTATGATGACATAAATGGATTTTTTTATTATTGAAAATTTAAATGATAAATAATTTTCGTACGTTTCACGTTTTAAGATTTAATCGAAGAGATGAACCTGGAAGTACTGTTTCCTTTGCTGCAAACGCTTGGAGGTTGGCCGTTATTGGGCGATAAACCTGGAGGGCACTGGAATGAGTCTGAGTTTGATTTGGGGAAGTTACTTGTCATTCTCCATAGCTACAACAACCAGCCAATAATACCACTTTGGACAGGACTTGATGATAAAAATAACTCGAGGAGAATTATTTTTGTAAGTTTGTCACCATTTAGCCAGGTTTGGAATATGCTTTAAATTTGCGTCTGCTGCAATAAAAATCTTGTTTTTTTAAAACATGTTTTATAACATTGCTTGTATTGTAACTATTGCATAGCTGACGTAATGGCTATGTGTTCCCAGGTCAGCAGACGATTTTATCGCCTCCTCTGCGTTATTAAAACTTATGATTTGTTGAGTGTCGTTTCTTGCTATTACCTTGACATATCGTCAAATGACCCCATACACACATCTTTACTGGCTGATAGCGGTCAAATGCACTTATTATTACTAAAGTGTTATTATTACGTCATTTTCTCTTGAAATGAAGAAGAAATGCACAGTCAATATAGAGATTATTTAGTATTATGCATATAAATACAATTGTATTTAATATAATATACCAGTTTGTTAAACAATCAAAGCACTAATATATAAGGCGTGTATATGCCAAATCATAATACGTGTGTCCGGTATATTCAATCAACATTGTTATTATTCATTCTTCTGTAGTCGTATTTGAATTATTGGTTCTCATACCATCTCTGTGCATTTGCATACCAAATTGTACCATTTTGTTGACTGTATCCATTGACTGCTACGTCATATTATTTCTTATTTTTGAATTATGTTTAGTCTTAATTTTTCTGTTGTAATATTCGTTTAACTTTATACCTTAAAATTACTATCTTTGACAGATTGACCAAACTTGGTTCGGAATGCCGAACAGAAATTACTATCTGGACGACCTTTTCGAACCGATGCTGAAGGCGTACAGAGAACTCATGTATAACGTGTCTGTGATGACCGGAGCTGATGTTACTACCATCGATACAGATATAGATGACATTATAGAGTTAGAAACACAGTTAGCGAATGTGAGTAAACACACAAACTTAGTCACGTCTTCTGTATCTATTATTCTGATCAGGCCATTGTTGTAGTGGTTATGTGTTCTAGTTGTTCGTTCCCTTGAATCGCACATTTCCTGATGGACATCTATTTTCAAAATGATTCATAGTTGTCATGATCTCTTGCTGCAGTTGAGTAGAGCAAAATATGGCATAGCATATGTGTACATACATTGTCAAACATAAATATCACACACGATTATGCCTATATCAGTCTTTCTGCAATTTGATTGGTTCATGTGGGATTATTTCAGACTTTTCACTGGCTTATCGAGGTAAGTTATTCCCCTTCCTTGTATGTACATATAGCACCATCGGTTTCATTTACTCTGTTCATGATGGGTCATGTGAACTACGTCCCCACATTATGTTGACTACGTCATTACATTGAATGAGCACCATAATCACAAAATGATAAAACCGTATAAAGGAGTTATATAAACTGTATCTTCTTGGTTACAACAGATAACTATGACGAGGGAAGACAGACAAGACTCTGAGAAGCTTTACAACAAAATGACAATAAGGGATCTCCAGGATGATTTTACGTCTACTAAAGCCGAATTTCAGGTTTGTATATAGTTTGTTGATTGTCGTGTAAATTAAGATTGTTTGAACCTGGAAATATCTCACGGATTCGATGAAACGTTTTATACGGATATGTGTCATTTTAATATATGAATATTTTTTGCGGCACTTTAAAATTCATTTCATTGTTTTTTCAAGCATTAGCAGCTGTATGTTTTCACTTTTCATACGGCTGTGCTTATTTAATAAACATCATGAAGGGAGGCGTCTAGCGTTCTTTCACAAGTAGGGCTAACTGCCAATACATTGTCCAACATTTAAACACAGCTTGGCGACTAACTTCCACAGGTAATTGACTATCGATCGCCAATCTTTAAATGGTCCTTAAAACAGAAAACATGTACGATATATCAACATATCCAAAGAACATTTTATTATAGATTGATCTAGTGATATAAATCATTTCGCGAGTACAAATGTTTACAATTTGTAACAACTTTTTTTAAAACATGTATAATTTAAAACATGTACAATGTACACTTCTTGCAAACAAAGCGAAATATTGACAAAAAATAGCTATCACTCACGTTAAGGCCTCTATCAATCTTTCTGCAGTTTGATTGGCTGTCGTATATACAAGGCGCGATGCAGATTCCTGATGTGAAAGTAAATATAACCGAAGACGAGGAAGTAGTGGTAATCGCTGTTCCATATTATAAAAAACTGTTTCGTGTCCTAGCTGGATTTCCCAACAGGTATTGCGACATGTACCTTAACACAGTGCTATATTGTATATATAATTGTATATTAAACAAAACAGCTTACCAGACACTTAGAACTTTGGTCGGTAGGCTATCTCAACTATTTAAAATACAATTTTATCAAAATTTGAAAGGAAGCAAGAGTAATATGTTATGACAATGTTCTAAAAAAATTATTTGTTTATCTTAATAAAATCATTATGAAATCGTAAATATAATGACAGCAGTATTCAAATACTGATTAACGAATTTGCGAAAATGAATTTAAGCACTGCTTTCATTAGATAACAATGTCACATTGAATAAATTATGATAAACAATTATTCTCCAAACAATTGCCAAAACATATTGTTCTTATTTTCTTCAAAATTTCGATGTCAATTAGTTGATATAACGATCAAAATCCTAGCTATCTGGTTAACAGATTTGTTTAACATATTTTGTAGGTTAATTCCATTTTTAACATATACCATATATACGAATCTGAGTAGCACCACCAATGTTCCACAAATAATTGGTAATAAACATTTTCACTTAGTTACATATTTTATCGACTTAGGCTCAGACGTAACGAAGAGAGGTACACGTTAGTAATTTTAAAATGGTGTCTAGGTCACTCGAACATTCTATGATTACGGTATACTGTTGTATTTCTGGGCGATACATGGAAAACATACAAGGCGCTATCTAGTACAGTTAAAGTTGAGAAAGTTCAAGTTAGTTTCCAAGTGCTACTCGACACAAACCTGTTAATCGGCATTGATTTTAAAACTCAGTTTTAATTAATAAATAGATTCAAGGTGACAAACGAATGTACATGACGGTTGAAGTTTAATACGTTTTGGCAAAAATGAAATGGTGAAAATGAAATATTGGCTACCCCTTAACCGTCAGTTATAAACTAGGAAAAAGATAAACTTAATCGTAAAAATTGTGATATTGTATATAAATACACAAATGCTAGACAAAATCGATTTGGTAACAATCTTAGATTGCTCGTGTTCACCCGACATACCTTTAAGAAACTATAACTAGTGATTGTCAATACATTTCAGGTTACATTCAATTTGTATTCCTACTTTAAATAACTGAATGGAAAGGAGTGACACATGTCTTATTCACCTGACCACGGACAATTTCGGAAATATTTTTTGCCACTTTGGAAATTCGAACCCATGGCGTCAGCGCCTAGCACATTAATGACGACGTTTCTACCGACTGCGCCACCGCAACAACGCCAAATACGTATTATCGTACGTTGCGCAAATAGCGCATATATTGGCGTCGCCATTAATGTACACAGGACATAGGCGGGTATTATTATATTTACAATCAATATTTTGTATTATTCCTACTTTAAGAGACGTCGTCATTAATGTGCTAGGCGCTGACGCCACAGGGGCTGTGGGTTCGAATCTTCAAAGTGGCATTTCAGGTTATATATGGTATATCCATTAGGAAGACCTCAGAATGAATATGAACGGAATCACCGTCCTTCCGCAAGTAAATAACAACTCGAAATGGTGAGAAAAAAAATCTACACTGTGACATTCAAATATGTATATAGAATCTTTCAAGAAACACCAAGTGTTTGGACTCGAACGTATGACCTCAACAGTTGAGAAGTAAATGATATTGAGATAGCGCCTTGGATTACTCGGACACGTAGGAACTCTGGAGAAACAGCACTAACGTAAACAAACTAAACATTTTATTTATTTAAAGTCTTCAAATGATTTTTACAGAACAATAGCCAACTACGCAGTCTGGAGGATTATGAAGAACAGAGTAAAGAATTTACCAAGGAGATTTAGAGCACACCTGCAAACTTATTCTAAAGTATGGACATAATGTATACAATACGACGGGCAATCGGACATTTTTATATTTAGATATATTTGCAGCAGTAATAGCCGACAGGCCAACCAGTATGAGGATATTCTTTGATGTAAAATTTTCCATCTTTAATTTTTTTTTGTGCCACCTGTAGGTCGTTGCCCTAGAGACATTAGGCGGTCCATGTACATTACACAATTCATAAAATATAGTTTTAAAAGGTGTATTTAAAACACCAAGCGCTTTTGTTATATTTCAGACTTCTCCTTCATTATAATAACAAAATAGGACCAGTGTATATGACTGGCCTTAATTCAAATTAATGTAACTTCGGTTTTGCATACCCAATTGCGATAAAATCTCGTGCAATGTTTAATTATCGAATAACTCTTTATTTTGATATAAACTGTTACAATTTTGTAGGTAAAGCTTCCATGAAAGCGCGTTTGTCTAAAAAAACTTCCGATTGCTCCTCGTAATACATATACATGTAATTCATTGACAGGTGTTCACTTTGGTTGGTTGAAGCTATTGTCAGTTTCGTTAATATAGGATTACATATCCATGCGCTTGTACATGCATGTGTATAAAATATCAAATCATCTACATAAAAACTGCAAGTTGTGGTTTGTTCAAGAAGAGCTGTGTTTCCAAAAGTTTGAAAACGCTTAATGTGCCACCCAAAATGTAGACACGTACCTGCATATCTGTGTTTATATATCACTTGACATTGACATACTAAATGCATTTAAATGCATGGATACGTGTAGATGCTAAAGTTCTAACTACACAGTTGCGCGTCTTTTTTACCACGGCACCTCGATTCTTGCACTTAAAAAGTTATTTGGTTTGAAATATTTTCAAAATGATTCATTAGTGCTGGGATTTCTTGCGGTAGATGAGTAAAGTAAAAGCTAATATAGCATATACTGCAGTTAAACATCACTGTTGTTAAAACTTGACTCGTATAATATTTTAACAGATGCATGTATTTATGAGCATTTGAGGATTTCTTTTAAAAAAATCAAATTAGGGTGCCACTGTACTGTCTTTAAAATCAAGCTGGTCAACCTACCAGTTGTGCATTTTTATGTGCGGATACATTCCTGCTTTGCGAAAGTAATCCAAAAAGATTCAATGTGTAAACATTTGTTTTTACCGTGGAAATGTAAAACCTTTTTTAGAACAAAGAAACAAAATCAACAGTGTGTTGAGACCTGAAGAAGTGTACAAAATATTAAAGTGCCAAAGGAGAAAAACGGAAGACTCAGTAGAAGTCGGGTAGGGAAGACGAGCAATAGTAATTAAAGGAGTAAGGGAAGAAAAGGCGAACAAAAAACTATTTTTGAGAAAATGTATAGGTTATTTATAGAAAAAAATGTATTTTTGTCTAAAATTATTAATTCAGAATCAAAGTATTCCTCTGCAATAAAACTGGACATCGTTTGTAACGTTCAATGTCAGTAAAATGTTTGCCCAGTCGTTGCGTCTCGGTTAATATTAAGAGTATATGTTTACATGGACGAACAGGGGCGTAAACACGAATTTGATATCTGTGCGACTAAATATTTTATAAAATCAGTCTGGATCAATCAATTCTAAAATGTTGATTTGTTCGAAAGCGAATCAACAATGACAAATGCAATCATCGTCCGAATTTATGATAATTATAAAACAAGAAAAAATGGTAAATTATTGGTCAGGCATATAAAATAAATTTAAAAATGCTTGCAAATTAGCTAGAATGTAGAAAAAATATGAAATGCCGCACTAATGTCTATTCATGTCTAAGCCCATGTCCAACTAACTTCATTAAATCAATAGAAACATTGCATGTCTATATAGGAGCTGTATGGAACACCATCCTCACGAAGTAGATGGATGGTATGCATAGGCTATATCAAAGCCACCCTGGAACTCGGCATGGGCAGAATCTTCATTGAAAACACTTTTGGTAAAGAATCCAAAGAAGAGGTAATATTTGACAATTACACTGACTTTTCAGTAAACCAGTCTGCTATTTTCAATAAACCAGTCTGCTGTTTTCAATTCTTAGACGCATTATGTGCTTCCATCAGATCATTAGGCGCGCTTTATGCCAGAGGTCATATCCTTGCTTATGTTGTCGTGACCAAACTTTGCAGTGTTGATCACCGCCAAAATGATCAAACGCAACAGGGACTACTTTTTATTCCTCGAATTTCGTTTTGGCATGTATTTAATATAAGCAAGCAGAGATAAATCAAACAATAAAACTATAGACATTGTATTATGTCTTTATAAATGTTGCATAGTATAAAACACGCTACCATAATATCAACCAAGTTAGGAATGCGTATGAATATTATTAAAGCCCAGATATCAGTACTTTCAATGCTTCGGTGTTTTATAGCTATGACAGGCTTACGCAAGAGCAGTCTTACGTGCTGTCATACGTTGGCGCAATGTTGTCGTTATTTCTGATTTCGTTGTGTCTCGCTCTCTTTCAGTTAGTATTACTTTAGCTGAAGCCCTGGAGCAACAACATTAAACATGTTTGTTTTTTTAACCACGTTCTGTGATTTTAAGTTATCATTTTAGTAGATTTTTATTATCAATAGTTTGGATAAAGTATTGGCGAAACAAAAATTATTTAAAACATATCTGTTTTACACTATCATGTCATAAAATTTAAACTTATAAAACACCATGACTGCTTGACTTGGTACTTTTAACGAATATTGTATATTTAAGATACACTCCATCACAAAACATAACAAAACACGTCTCATTTTAAGAAAAACGAATCTTGAATATCCGATATTCATGTATTTGAGGACTGGAGAAATGCCGAAACAAAACAGAAACACTAATAAACCGGCAAGCCCAAAGCATGAGCTATAATGATCCCAAATGAACGAATGAATAAATAAACAAATGAATGATTTGTGTATTTACGGTGAACAGGTCCATATGTCACTGCTAACAAGATTTTTTCTGCTAACAAGATTTTTGCTCTTTTATTTTCAGGCTCTGCACATGATAAACAACACACGAAAGGCGTTTTATGATATTTTAACTGACCTTGACTGGATGGATGACAATATGAAAAGCGTTTCTAAAGAAAAGGTTTGAATGTAGTCCTGAAGAACTTTTTATATTTACATCGTCACGTTTTGCATTATGACAGTGGTCTTTGCATTTACTTGTCCTGGTACAATGACTCTTCTCAGATTTATTCTGAGTTCCTTCTTCAATTTTAAACGTTGATTCCATATATCCTGCAATGTTTTTAAAGCCCAACTGCCATATATAAGCCGCAAGATGGCTCTGGGGGCAGGTTTTATATAATTCAGTACATGATTCATACCAGAGAACCATTTTTCAGAATTTCAGTCATCAATGGATTATTTTTGATATAATTTTGCATACTACTCCAACTGCCAAAAATTTGAAATTCGATTGATATGCACTCTATACACATGGATCTGGTTAATTCACCATCAACAGACAGCTTAGTGTAGCGCTGTAATTTGATAGTCTCCTCTTACAAATATTTACTACCCTAACAGTAAAAGTTGGGGTTTTAACATGACGTTAAACTCTATTAAGCGAGGCGGTAATGTAGCGGATAGAGTGTTGACTGCTCACGCCATGTGTAACAGGTTCGAACCCCAGTTCGACCTTATGCCTCTCAAATAAAACAACACTAGTCAAAATTTTAACACACAACAACAAAATAGTCAAATTGACATACGACGATTTTCATCGTAGGTTATTTTGTTAAGCGCAGCCCTGGTGTTACGTAAACATTAAGCCCGTTTTCCATGGCGCGTATTTTTGCTGCGCTGTTTTTTACCTAAGCTACTTTTTGTCGCACAGTATTAACAGGCGCACAGACAGTCAATTACCATGATGCAGATTGTCTGTCTGAGCAGAGTTTATAGAGGCACGTGCGTGGAAATACACATGTATTTATTGTGTAGTGCCCATCCAAAGTGAATTTTCACGCATTGTACATGCAGACAAGTGTTGTCCTTGCGGTTATTAGTCAGCGCAGAAACCTGCTCCAATGGAAACGAAAGTATGCTGATAGTGTGAAGCGATTTTTAACAAAAGCAGCACCTGTTCTGCGCATACAAACCCCTGCGATTTAGGCGCCGAAACCGTTAGAATAATACGCGCCATGGAAAAAGTCCTTGCGGCTTGTTAGTTAAGTCGTTTTTTTGTATTATCAACACAGTGACTCGTAATATGTTTGGATTTTTTCAGGCAAAAGAAATCGTTGAAGTTGTAGGCTATCCAGAGTTCTTAATGAACGATACGACTTTGAATTCCCTTTACGAGAATGTAAGTATACGAATCAACTTAAACTAAGATGATTTTGTTACATAAAAAATAAATCAAGTTTAAATGAATTGTAAGGCTAGTGATTTCTAAATACCCTTTTATCGACAGCAATATTTACCCCGAAACATCCAAATGTACCCAAATACACCAAAATATATTCCAAATACGAATGTACACTAATGTTACTAAAATACTGCAGCGTTTATTTAAGATTGACTTGTTGAAATACAACAATTTATTGACATACTTGTAACAATAACCGCGGCGAATTAATTGACGAATTACCCCATCCCAACAATGTCCCTGCGATAACATCTGATTTAGTGGGCATATTTAGATACATTTGAAAATTATTTTGATATTTAAAGTAAATGGTTATTGTTTATTGTACAAAGCCTGTGGATTAACTAATTGAATAAATTTAAGCATACGTAGGTTATTTATATAATACATGTAATTGATATATATTTTTACCACATTAATTATACAGTGGACTACATATTACAAACAGCTATTCATCCTTTTATCAATTGCAAAGTCTGTATCATCTGTCAGTAAAATCAATTCTATTTCGTGACCATCTACCATCTGATTTAGTGGGCGAATTTAGTTGCATTTGGGGATTATTTGGATAATTTAAGTAAATGCTTATTGTTTTTTGTACAAAGCCTTTGGATTAATTAATTGAATAAATTTAAGCATACTTAGGTTATTTATATAATACATGTATATGATATATAATATATATATATATATATATATATATATATATATATATATATATATATATATATATATATATATATATATATGTTATTAATTATACAGTAGACAACCGATTACAAAAAAACTTTTCATCCTCTAGTATTTGCATCATCTGTCGGTAAATCAATTCTAGTTCATGACCATTTACCAACGTCAACGTCTTATCTTCGTGATGATACGCTTGTCGAAATTGACTACTTCTTATTAAAGATAAATATATTTGGAATTTAAAAACATTCGATTGTTTAATTTCTGGACAAAAATACCATTAACTCTTCGTTTAAAAAAGGACATGAACAGTTTGACATCGCCAACACCCTGATTCAACCATACTTCGTTAAAAACATGTTGTTTTAATAGCTTTTATGCCCAATTATCAATTCGATCTTATTTTCTACATTATCAGCCTAGACTATAATCCATTTGTGTGTTGTTTACTTGAGAACAGATTTAAACATAACATTGACCGATATTAATTTTTTCAATTAGAATTGTCAGTAAGGTTTATATAACACACTACAGTTACCCGCTTTACCTATTCCGTGCAATGATGGACTTGCCCAGTTATCAACTGACAATGAGAATACATGACATTCTATTGAAACAATATACCGTTATGAATACTCGGGCATATAAAAATAACCCCTAAAAGGGAACGAAAATTAATTTGATAAATTATCACTTTAACACTATTGCTGGACACTTTATAACTACATTATGATAATTGAAATACGTGAATATGTATGCACACATTTTAAGTTTAAAACTAAAAATTAAAAAAAAAACTCTGGCAAACGACTGAAATATATATTTTAGCACTGTGTGGTCATCCATGGTAACCATGTGTAAACTGGTTATTTAATTTCATGACATTTTATCAGCATTACTGCTTATTTCTTGTTTCAATTGATCTTGCAGATTACGATGGAAGAAGACAACTATTTTGAGAATGTTCTAACGATACTACAGATGGACGGCAGAGATAACCTAGCAAATCTTAGAAAGCCTAATGTTGGCAACAGAGCCAGGTAGTCTGTTTTTCTTTTTTTTTTTACTAGTTTTACTTCCCTCCTCTATTGATATAAAATATGCACAAGCTGTTTGTTTTTCATAGTTATAATTATTAATTCTTATGTTTATCAATCCTTGTGTTATATTCTCTCACCCCTCTCTCTACTTCTCTCCGTCCGTCCGTCTATCTCTCTTTTTTCTCTTTCTCATTCTCTGTTACTCTCTCTCTCTGTTTTAGTGCATCCCCCCCTCTCTCTCTCTCTCTCTCTCTCTCTCTCTCTCTCTCTCTCTCTCTCTCTGTATGTCTATATTTATCATCACTATCACATTTTCTATCTCACTATTGACTATTTTTTAAAATTACACAATTTCATTTTCAGATGGACTACATCTGCTACTACTGTGAATGCATTCTACAGTTTTCAAAGGAATCAAATTAGTAAGATATTGGAATCATTCTTTATAACTAATGTAATATGCAGTGGACGAAGTATGACAATAAAATATAATCAAGAGATTTTTCTTATTTGAATATTCATAATCATGTATTAGAATAGGTGACACATCACAGATTGTATAAATCAAAATACAATATGTGACTGTTTCTTTATATATGTATATATTTAACACGGAAGTATTCACATAACATCTCAACACGAGTATGCCACTAAAACTCTCAAATAAAAGAGTAAGCGTGAAAACGAGAATTGAGAAAATTTATAAAACAGTTAATATATATATTCATTTTAATGATCGTTTCTTAAATATAAAACTGAGATGGGATGGAACTCGTGTAAGACTCTCTTTATATAGCAAACGATTTTAGAGAGAATATAAGATTAGATATACGGATATAGCAAATAAGAAGTATCAATTATTGTGACTAAATGACCGTGTCAAGTGTGTGTGTGTGTGTGTGTATGTGAGAGAGAGAGAGAGAGAGAGAGAGAAAGAGAGAGAGAGAGAGACATTGTATAATTAAAGAAAAAAGAAGTATAATAAATTGATTATTATATGTTTATGGTTATTAAGCTTCTGTACTGATAGTAACAATGTTTTTGTCTTATTGCTATTGCAGCTTTCCCAGCTGGTATCTTGCAGCCGCCATACTTTCATATTGACCAACCTAGGTAAGAAAAACAACCCTTTAAGCGAGGTCAGAATTAACGCAGAACCAGTCCAGGTATAAAGTTAACTGTTAAACCGAGGACAATACAACGTAGGACAAGCCTATGTTATGAAGAAAACTTGTTGAAGCGAGGTCAGAATTAACGTATTGCAATCCCAGCACGCAACAATTGTTAACGCTATTTCAGAATAAACATAGAACCAGACAAATATCTATGAAAATTAATTGTTAACGCAAGGTCAGAATTAACGTTAACCCAGCCTAGGTAAAAACGACTGTTACCTATTAGATGACGCTAATTATAATGTTGTTTGTATCGGCCTTATATAAATAGTAAAACATTGTTTGTATTTGTTCTACGGCGGTAACTGTGTCCTTTGATAGTAACGTCTTCTATTGGACATATTTTTTAAAAAATAAAATATCAAAGATCATAACAATAACAGTTAATTTGAAAACATTGTATAGGCATGTGACAGCTTTAGCTATGTATCGGCTAGGGCGCTAGTATAGCTGATCGTAAGTTTAATATTCATCAACTGTATTCGATTTTAAACAGATCCTTGAATTACGGTGGTATTGGATTTATGATGGGGCATGAAATTACACATGGATTTGACGACACAGGTAGAGCGAATAATAATTATCTATTCAATAATTGCATACATTTTAAATGAAAATGCATTTCCAAATGTGATAATTAAAGTGTCTAAATATAGTTATAAGCAATAGCTTTAAAATTCGATTAATATATATAATTTCCATTTAAAATGCCACATGAAAACGTATTGTATAAATAAGGAACACAATCACAAAGGGGTGGAGGAGGGTGCTACTCAGTTTGTCTTAAAGACGTAACACATTTTGTCATGACAATTTCCCCTTTTACAGTTGTGTTTTAAGAGCTCTTTAAATTGTGATGAACAACTGAAAACTACGATTTTAGCAGTCAATAATCACAAACATCATTACCAAATTATGTTTATTCCTACACTGATGTGCTGTAGGTCGGTTGTATGATAAACAAGGGAACTTGTTTGATTGGTGGACGCCGCTAGCTGCGAAACTGTTCAAGGAGAGAGGAAATTGTTTGATTGACCAATACTCTCAGTATGTATCACCGGAAGCCAAGATAAATGTAAGGCATATTTTATTGTACTAAATATGTAGTGTTTATTATCATTTAAATATATTGTGTCACAAAACAAAACTAAGAAGGGATCCACCAGTCTTACTACTGCCAGCCAGTCAGCCATTTCCAATTCCGTGCAACATAGGGTTAATTGGTTTTCCGATCTATGACCTCGTGGAAGCTTTCAATTCATTGTGCCTAAATTGCTGCGTGCTCTAGTATATCAAGCTTTTATATAGAAGGTTATGACGCTTGCATCACTCTACTAAATGTTGATAAAATGGCATGCGAAGAAAAAGTTGTCAAATAATCAATCAAATTTCACAAGCAACTGATTACTTTTACATAAATTGTAAAGTGTATGTATTCTTAGATGTGTTATAATGTTTTAAGCTGATATTGTATTTAAAATAGTACAGTTTGAAGTAAATTTTCAAGTACTTTCCTTAACGTTTTAGTTTCAATATACACATTTTGTAATCATTCATGATAACTTCAACAATTTTAAACACAATTTGCCAGGAATTGTCTTGTTTTGTCAATAATTCCTTTGTGCAAAGAAAGAATTTTGAGTTGCATTTCGGAGATGAATTGATTTTAAGATATTTCAAAACGAGATTTCTCGAGATTTTGAGATTTCAAAACACGTCAGTCAGTTTTGTTTCCTTCTATATATAAGTCCTTGATTAAATTGAATGTTTTGAGAAACAGATAATTTTCATTTCCCTATCTATAAGTTCTTCACATGCTTGGTCCATGCAGAATTTTAAAAGAAGTGACAACTGAAATCAGGTGAACGAAGAAGGCCCATTTGGGCCTCCGGGGCCCATTTGAGCCTCTTTTCAATATCGAAATAGTTATACACATTCTGATTGTTATAGTGATGTTTGATTTTTGTATATCCATTTATTTTTCTGTATAATCACCTCTGAGGGGGTGGAAGTTCATACTTTTATTAGAACTTTAGTTGTACTGTTTAATATATTTATAAAATAGTCTAATGAAAAAATTGTAATTAAAATTATATTTCATTATTTATTGAAGGTAAATGGAATAACTACACAAGGAGAAAACATAGCAGATAACGGAGGCATCAAACAAGCGTTCAAGGTAAAAACACCCAGCTCTTTACCGTTTAAAATATATACATTGTTAGCAAGGACTGGTATTCTTACTTTAAAATGTAAATTGTGGTGCACTATTAATTTTCAAAGGTTTAGTTGGTGTTTTTCTTCAATCAATCATTACACGCCTTATCATATAACATATACATACTGTAATTTATTTAACCACTGTACGTCAAATTGACATTTGTTAACATTTCCTCCCATTGCATTTACTTAAATGAACAAATATAAATAAAGTTTCTTACACACGACTTTAAAGTCGAATTTGATACATTGTAACATGAACGTATAATTATATGAGGAGAATCATCATCTTCAAGTAAATATTACTATCTGACACTGGACATTTCAATGAATCTAGCTTTGTCAAGCTGTTTTGAAAAGACGATAGATTTATTTAAACTCGATTTATTAAAATGTTCAAAGAATGTTCTGTTGTCACTTCTATATTTTTGTATTGTAGTCATTATGATTGTTGCTTGCATTAAAGGTGTTTATGCTGTTTTGGTGTATGTGTCTTTTGTCTACTAAAACCAACGTGTATTATTAATGTCAATGCAGGCTTACAGAAAGTGGGTGGCAGAAAGAGGAAGCGAGGAGCCAAGACTCCCTGGTGTTAATTTCACCCATAACCAGCTGTTCTTCCTGAACTTCGCACAGGTAGAAATGATTACTATAAAGCGCTGTTGTATATATCTAGAATCTAGCCAGTAATAAACTATTTTAGTTATTGTTATCGAGTTATCCATGCGTGATAGGTGAAATCTGATACACTGGACATTGATTAAATGGATTGACAGACGACAAATTAAAAAAAAATCAAACAATGTGGTTAATCTTAGAAAGGTCAAACTACAATTTTTACATTTAAAACAACCTGTAATATATATCTATATGAAAAGTGTTTGGTTGTTATTATTAGGTTTGGCTGCTTACGTATTCTCTACTGAGACTAGCCAATGCGTTTCAACAACAATAGCTGAATATAGCTTGTGCGCAAGGAATATATTTTAAGGCGTCCCTTGGAAGCCTAAAAAGAAAACAGTTTTGTTGTATGAGCAGTTTACGAAACATGCAACACCCATTTATCCATTACCAACGGCATACACGGTATTCTATTTTTGGGTAACAAACAATAAATGAACTCCATAATTCCAAGTAATCCGAAATAATAACTGCATCGAGTCTTGTGTAGGGGGTTGACAATCCACACACGCGTAAAACTGCTGTTGTTATGGGCATTATCTGATAAAATATCACTTCTTAAAGCATAGAATGCAATTAAAGACAAACATAGCAGACTCGGTTTTAGTTAAGGTTGCCGAAACATGCAAACTGGTAAGACCTCCATCATCGGTCTAAGCTAGTCTATCCCAGAACCTGGTATCTCCCGAATCAGGTATATTAACCTCCAATGAAAAAACAGGGAATTCTATGTCTGTCCCTCAATTCTTAGCAATTGAACGCTTACCAAATTGTGATGTCATCCAAACATTCAGTTGAAGCAACTGACTAATGAACGCGCTTAGATGTGGCTTTCTCAACATTGCTATTAAACTGACACAATCGGGAGAGCTGGGTCCGTTCTAGGTGTAACCCCATCAATGACTGTTTGTTCTTAATTCTACGGTAAATAATAAAAGTTTGAAGGCTTGTCATTAATAGAAAGAACCAAATGAAAAAAATGAAACTTACATTTATATACACCTAAGCGATATTCTGGTCTCGAGCGACAATAAATGGGCTCATTGGCGGCAAGGAGTTAGAAATAAAAAAAAAAACACTGAGTCAAAGTACGGTCAAGTTTTTTACGGTTGTCACAAAAGTCTGCTCTTAAAATATCCCTAAGGCACACAGAACGCAACCAAAAGACGAAAATAGTTACCGAGTCTGCTCACTAGAGGTAAAGAAACATGCAACACCTCTCAAACGACAGTACTGGCTTAAACATCATTCACTTCTCGAATACGAAAATAGTTACCGAGTCTGTCTACTAGAGCTAAAGAAACATGCAACACCTCTCAACCGCCAGTACTAGTACTGGCTTTAATGTCATTCACTTCTCGAAAACGAAAATTGCATGTTTTTTACTAAGATTATTCGTTAATATCAGTTTTAAAAAATGAAATTTGTTCTCAAAGTTGGTATTATAAGGTAAAAATATATGGCATAGATAAATAGAGGACATTACAGGAGTGCTCATTCATTATTTAATTCATTAAACGAGTTGTCAAAAATATATTATTCGAGGCTTTGCCGAGCATTATATCATTTTTACCAACGAGTTTAATAAATAAAATAACAAATGAGCACAAATATATGATTATGTTTTCACTAAGCTCATAAGAATTGTGCTCTTACCAATTATTTAACATAAATACATTTATATATTTGTGGAAGTAGGAACATCGTTCGGCATTTTACGTCCGAGAGCCGAGTTAAACGGAAAACACCGAACGATGGATTGGAAATGATATTACACTAGTTTAATATCAAATAAATATAATTGGTCTATTACACTCCTGCACCGTTAATCAATAATCTAAAAGTATATTTGTGCACTAACTGATCTAAATATTCATCTTTTTCTGTTCTAAATTATTATTTATTAGCCGGATTTTCATCATTTGTCTTAATACACGGCGATTTTGAAAAACATGTTACTTTTAAATAGTACTGAGACAAACATGTCTCTATTTGATGCAAATATGACATGTTTATTCGCTTCAGATTCGATGTGGACTGAGTCGAGAAAAGGATGCATACAATCATATAATGACCGGAGCACACAGTCCGAATAGATTTAGGTAAGTCACTCTCAAATAAATTGTCCACTCTAATTGTTGGTTAATGTGAGATTCAAGGTTCAATAAATGATGATAAAACTCAGTTAAAGTAAACTAAAAAGTAAAAACAATTGCAAATCGGTACAGATATAAGAGTATAAGGACGCACCTGAAACAGATAATACTAAAGATGAAAGTTATTTCCTGAGCTACATTTTCAGTTGTCACAACATTGAACTTAAAACTGAATAACCATTAGAATACAGAACACTGAATATCTTATTTGGCTTTAGCAAACGTGACAGCTAATAATTAAGACATCAAACAAATAAACACACCGTGCGATGATATGTTTATATATATAATCATATAACATTTAAAAGGTCCAATGATTTACTGTCGGCTCTTGTTATCTCAAACTCTTTTAAGTCAGGATTCTGGATATATCAAAGTAAAAACAATGGGCCCTTCGTTGTTTTATTGTAGAAATTACAGTTTATCACAAACTATTGGCTATCTAGTAATTTTCTGGTCCCCTTGACATCGAGATAACGAGTCTAAAGATGCATTAATTCAAAGCGTTCTAAGCTAATCTTAAATTATTTAAATAACCTATTTCAGCTTGTTTGCTTGGAATAAACCTATTATTTCTTTTTGTTATTATATCATATTAGATATTGCAGGAGATTTCTTTATGTTCATGTATCAAACAGCACAGTGTACATCAACTTTTCTTTTCTTTCTTTTTTCAGAATCATTGGGAGTTTACAAAATATGCCAGAATTCTCAGAAGCCTTTGGATGTCCCTTGAAAAGTACAATGAATCCGGTGAAAAAATGTTCTGTATGGTAGATCTTGGAAAGATCACGTGACAAACTGAGTCAGTTTATATAGTGTTGCAAATTATATAAATGATGCCATGCAGGGCGAGAAAGTTTTTACATTAAGTTTTATTTAATTTTTTATAATGATGTTTCTTATTGCAGCAGTAATGTAAACTATTAAATCATAGCCATTCATGTTTACTCGCATATTAAGGTGGAGTTTCGAAAGGTTGCAGCGTTTATTGATACACTCCATGTGATAGAAGGATTGCTTGGACGCTCAGAAAGCGTCCAAGAAGTGAAAATAGCTGACTCTTGGGCACTATTATGTCATAGAATAAAGCAGCGGTTTACTTTGCTCTGTTCTGGTCCTTTGTTTTGCAGGTAACACGTCACAAACTCCGCGTCTCTTCGTCATTAGTCAATTGAGACCATTGTGTAAAAAAGGCTTTGAAAAGTTGTAATTGTAAATCAAAATAATTTGAAGCAGCATTTATTACACACAGCGTGCATTACATGTACATTAATTCAAGGTTATCTGAAACGACCAGCCAGTAAAAGAAAACTGACCCATTGTTGTCAGCCACGAATTCCACGTACATATTTCCATTTGAATTTATATTGTCATTTTATCTAACGCCAATTAGAGATTCTCAAACTCGGTATGGAAGGCGTTGTAACAGTTTAGGTAGATAAACATAATATACAAAGTAATGTTATTCGTCATGATGTAAATAATGCCTACGAGATTAATCAGAGTGAGTGATGATTTACGCAGATACATGCCGATAAATTATTGAGTGTATTACTTGGATGAGCATCTTACAATATATCAATATGTATTCTATAATATACAGATATACGATCCAGTTGATTAATCGGTGGATGAAAGTAACTAAGGAGGAGGCAATAATGGATTGCCAATTTGATAAGTTTCAGAAATCGGTTCATAGAAAAAGAAATTACACACTAAGTGATTGTTTTATATGTTCCTATGATAATGTAACTAACGCACGGGCAGAAAGGGAAAAGAATCGAATATTTCAGCCAATAAGGTAATATAACGAAATAAGTAGACCAATGAGGAAGAAGAACGGAATTGATCTGACGCGGGCTGTAAAAACAAACAAGTCCACAATCTTATCAGATATCGATAGTGGTTGCTACGCCGCCTATTTTTGTAGACAATCTAACGATGTCTAAGTAAACACTGCATTGTATTTACTTGGACAAGCCAGTGGGCGGAGCGATAGTCGGTCTCACGATTGGTATCAATTAAGTGGTGCATGGGCCATTTATATATACTGGTATACTGAACGGATAAACAAACACTTGGTGAATTTTAGAGACACATTATCAAACTATTTTAAGCAATATTTACAGTTCTTGAACAGGTAAATATATCTAGTTAATGACTTTGTCAATATGACCAATATTAATGACAAAATCATTAATGAAATACCATAACATACATATTCTAAAACTGTAAATAGCACTTACAATAATCGATAATGTGGCTCTAAAATCCAGCTGGCGTTTCTTTGTCCTTTTAAAAAGTATGTATATATCAAAGACAACATAGTGGATTTACTGTTTAGATATTGTATATTATATTATATGGGTAACAAGTATTAGTTTTGTATATTAACCTCACTTCCATTATTATGTGTATTATTATGTAAGACATCAGTTTAATACCTTGCACACGTATTAATATCCAATAACATAATGTATTTTAATATTTTAAAATATATTTTAATAAATGTTATAAACAGAACAGTTTGTTTTTCAAATGTGTTTTCACTTTTTCAATTATGTGTTTACCTGTTATATAAGTGTAGTGTAGTGTAGTGTAGTGTAGTGTAGTGTAGTGTAGTGTAGTGTAGTGCAGTGCAGTGTAGTGTAGTGCAGTGCAGTGCAGTGCAGTGCAGTGCAGTGCAGTGCAGTGCAGTGCAGTGCAGTGCAGTGCCGTGCAGTGCCGTGCCGTGCCGTGCCGTGCCGTGCCGTGCCGTGCCGTGCCGTGCCGTGCCGTGCCGTGCCGTGCCGTGCCGTGCCGTGCCGTGCAGTGCAGTGTAGTGTGGCGTGTTGTTGCGCAGCGCATCGTATCGTATTTATTATATAATCAAATCACTTTTAAAACGATATGGTATTTTTATCGCTGCAATACTGAAGAAACATATGGCAGAGAAACGGTCCGATACCACAGTCCGCCATAACATGCTGAAGCCCAACAGACCATTCACAAAACTGCCCTCTAAATACCAAACCAAGTATCTTAAGGAGTCTTTAGGCGCTATCTCAGGAATGCTGAGGTCATGGGTTTGAATCCAGATAAGTACAAAGACTTTATGTGAGAAAGTTTGCCAATTTCTTGCGGAAGAACGCAGGTTTTACACATACTTATTGTTGACTGCTCTTGCACAGTTAATAAAGCTTGTATGTGGCGTGTTGAAAATGACGTTTAAACCAATTCATTTTGTGTGTCATTCCCTGGTGATTCTTAAAACTCTTTATTACATGAGAAAATTATAGCTGCTACAATTTACAGTTCAAAGAAGTTGAAAGTTGTAAGTTACTTCTGAAAGGACGCTGGAATATTTATTCTTGAACCTTTTACAGCCAATTAAAATGGTTGCAATTCCGTCATTTTCAGGTAATTTTATTAAAACTATTGAGTACCTGTGAAAACATGTGAAAATTATAGATGCTACAATTAACAGCTCAAAGATATGGAATTGTGAATTGTGCTACTATGCTTTAATCAGTAAACTATTCCTGTGATAGACTAATTTCTGATAAACAGTTGAAAAGAAATAACAAGCTAATCTATCAATATATTTACACAAACACAACAATAAATCAGTGAAAATTTAACAAGTATTTAATTTCTAATTAAAATTACGAGTACAAACAATTAGTCATTTTGTTTAAATTGCTTTTGAATCCATCTAAATGGCGTGGTTAAAGATTTGAAAATACGATTGTTATCGTCATCTCTGATACCATGTCCGTTGTCGTCCCATGCTTGTTTAATGTTGGTGTTATCGCTTTCTTCATTTTTCTGTATTTGCGCACTGTCAATTTTATTCTTAGCAAGGGTTCTGGCATTGTTGAAATCGATCTTGTCATTTTCACAATTATCATCACCATCTGTTTCCTCATTACTTTTCTTTATTTTTTTTGCTAGGAAATTTAAAAGTCGTCGTGCTTTGCTCTTTTTATCTTCTTTGTTATTTAACTCATTTTCCTCTTTAGAATCCTTTTCATTTTGTGCTAAATCTATATTTCCTTCATGTCTACTGTCCTCTCTAGAAATCTCATTTATTTTGTCATTTTTCTTTAATTTACCGGCTAAGAAATTTATTAATCGTCGTGCTTTGCTCTTCTTTTCTTCTTTGTTCTCTAATTCATTTTCCTCCTTAGAATCCTTTTTATTATTTGCTAAACCTACGTTTTCATCATTACTTCTGCCGTCTTCAGTTTTCTCATTTGCTTCAAGTTTCTTCAATTCTTCGTTTACCATGGAAATAAATAGTCTTCGTGCTTTACTCCTTTTATATTCTTCGCTCTCTATCTCATTATTTTCCTCTTTAATATGTGTTTCCTCTTCTTTTTCTTTCACATCTTCTTCAGTATCTGTTTTGGTTTTCTTAAACTTCCGAGTTATAAAGTTAAACAATTTGGATGAATGCCGTGAAACCTTTTCTTTGTCCTTGGTATTTTCAGGTTGTTCATCTGTATTTGCTGATCCAACGTTCACATCTTGTCCAGTTATTCTGTTATCTGCACAGTCGTCATTATAATTCTCATCAGTTTCTATCGTGTCTGTTTCTCCCTCAGCTCTATACGGTTTTACTACGATCGGTTGTGAATTATGTGCTTTAGAAGTATTTGGTTCTTCTGTGGTGAGTGGAGGTACCTTATTAGTCGTAGACATATTTTTACATATTACATCATGTCCATCAACTTTATTACTATTTTTGTTAGTGGTGTTTTGTTTCTTGCGCTGTATGTTATTCTTTCCATATTTAGATCCACTCTCTCCTTCTTTATCGTTTTGTTCTTCAGTATCCGCTTTCTTTTTTCTCTTAAGTTTGTTAGCTATGAAGTTAAATAATTCCAGTGATCGTCCCGAAACCTTTTTGCTTTTCTTGATATTTTCAGCTGTATTATCTGTTTGTTCTACAACAATTTCTGCAACATTATTCTCACCCATTTCAATTCCGTCTTCATTTATACACTGTTCCTTATACCCGTCATCGTCTTCTGCTGGCTCTTCTTCTCCCTCCACTCTGTATGGTCTGACTACGATAGGTTGTATTGTGTGCGCTTTTGTAACTTTTGGCCATGTAATTGGTTTCTTATTAATCTCAGTATAACTGGTAGGTCTAGTAGGTCTCTTGTCATTTGCATCGACATTCTTATTTATTCCATCGTCCACTTTGTACTTTGTATTGTGCTGCTGCTTCATTGTGCCAACACTATTTGTTGTAGACTTTGGTTTTAAGTTTAAACCGACAGAAGAAAGGGATTTTATCTTGCGCACACTGCTACTCGCTTTATTTTCATCACGATTCGTACGCAAGAATTCGGGACTCTTGGTTATTTCGGAAATACCGATTTCTTCCGTAATATCCATAATTAAAGCGTACAATTTAGGATATGAATAAATACCATACATTGTTTTGAGTTCATTCAATATAAAAATGGCATCTAGAGAATCAAACTCGTGCTTACATTTATTCTGGAATGCTCGTCGTATCTCCTCTGATGACTCTACGTATTTCATGATTGCTCTTCCTATCCCAACCATCTCATGCAACTGTGCAGGCGAGACTCTTTTCTCATATTTATCCATTATTAAGTATTTATTAGCTATTTGACGCTCGCTTGACTGTTGTTTCGATGGTGTTGTCACATGTGGTTTTGTGCTTTTTCGAAACATTTTTTTTTACAATCGCCAACGCTAAAATTATTCCTGGTGTATACTGATCGAGTACCAACGTTAGAATGAACTACGCGTTGCTAACGTCGTGTTTTTATACCACATGCGACGTCACGTGACGGCGATTGTTATTGCACACGTGATTAACGGATTTTCCGGTGACTTTTTTTATATAATTACTCTTATGTGGATAACTTTTATATAAGATATCTAACAGAGAGCGCACTAAGAAGATAAATATTTGGCAAAAGTACGAATAATCACGTAAAATATCATGGGATCTCGTTTTAATTTTATTACCTCCTATACATCTCAAGAATACAATACAAATGAACTTCTCTTCAAAATGTTATCGTACCTAGTGATTTGCTGAATTTTACTCATTACAACATGTGTAGGCTATACGCAAGACAATTATTGGAAGCAAAACTAAAATCTATACCCCAGATACCAATTAAATACATAGACCGTTTCAGTAGTTTTTAACCGAAACCACTTTGATCTCAGAATGACCGTCGGACGGGCGTAGTGAAGGACAGGGATAACAGTTAATACCCCCGTTACCAATAGCGAGGCATAGAAAGGACTACGCTTATAGGCAATGTGTTGCTGGGCCCAACGTTTGATCCAATGGCCTAATAAAACAACCCAGAACTGGTTTACCCAGGGAACGGACTTGGGAGTGATTCATATCAGCCTTGAGATTACTTCTACGCAAAGTTCCACCTTTAGACACGTCAAATTATGCCCACGTTACAATGTATGTATTTTAAAAGTTTTACCTAAAATTAAATTAATAATTAGCGTGACTTTTAACATTTTTCATACGTATCACAACGGTGTCTACACAAGACAGGTGTCTAAGCGGTGCAACTATTAAACCGAAGACACGTGGTATGATGCCCCACCTAGTCATGACACCGGGCTGATCAGACTTAGAAATATTCTTTGGTAAGACCCGGCATGACCTTCTTTATGCAATGCTGATGGTCTGCCACTAAACCACCGCTGTGGTGTTAAAAATAAAATTAAGTTCCTTAGAGGGGACATATGTGACACTCTGTCATCCATTCGAACAAACTTGAAAGAGATTCTTACAAAATTTGGTCAAAATCTATTGAATTATGTTTGAGAAGAAATTGGTAAAGGGCCACTAAATGAGAAACGGACAAGGTATGTGTCTATCCACGCGAGGTCCATAATGTGTATAAAAACTATAATCCATAAAGAATTCCTGCAAAAATGGTGGTAATTATAATCCAGTCCACCATCAATTGACAAAGTTTTCTTCTGAACAAATGGAACAGCATCAGTTGTTTAGGTGTAAAGAGTCCGCTTCGCATGCGGAAGGTGTGGAAGGTCGGTAGTGCGATTACCGACAAGGTCATGCCATATACTTGAAAGATGTTACAAGAAGCTCCCTTGCTTGACGCTTAGAGAATAGTTCTGTGTGATGGACCCGATTTCAGTAAAATGTGATTTGGTGGGATAGCCTACCATGTGTCTACAGCATGATACCCCAATGTGGCAGCGATTAGAATAACTGAAAAATTGATACGAACAATGGTCAAAGGGAAACAACTCTTATATCAAGTACAAATTACAATATTACTGGTTATTCATCTTTGTTACTCATTTTTGTACACATATCGGGATTAAGCATAAATGTAAATTACATGCTTTAACTATAGCCTCCACCCCACCAATTTGTGTCAGGGAAATCAAAATTAAGTCATGGCTCGAGCCCCCATCACGACTGTACCGTGTCCTTGAACGGAGAATTTTATCCACATATGCTTGGTACTGATTGCACCTAGTACGACTCAGAGCGGGATGTGTTCAAATTGTTATATATGTACATCCATGTAAAATAAATACATGCAAGTAAGTTTTTCTGTTTTTAAATTGCAAATGATAATTCAGCTAGAAAGAATGTTTTGTGAATACAGGGCTGGACCTGAAGGGAAAATATTGCAAAATGAGTATTTAAGGCAATACTACTCTGCCAACTGCAATGCTCAACTTATCCGACTTAACCCAGGGGTCAGAGATCAAATCCCTGCTTGACTAGTCTCTTCGATGACTGGCCATGAATATCCCACCTATGAATATGTGGGGAAGTGACTTGTATGTTAAATATGTATCTAGTACTGATTAAGCATCTAGAATATCAAAGAAACGATGATTAGATGTGTTGGTTCTAATTGTTCTAGCTGGTTAATGAGCTGTTGAGTGCTTGGTCAAGTGGAAGAGTACCAAACCCATGATCGGAGGGTCGCGGGTTCAATCCTCCGCCACGGCTATGTGCGGTGTCCTTGGGCAAGACACTTTTCCACATATGCTTAGTACTGGTTCTAACCATGAAAAATTCGATTGTGATTTGCCCAAGTTGTAAGAACTTGTTTCGCAATCGAAGTAAAATATCGGTGGAACCGATGGATGCACCCCCAAGTGAGTGTTTGACTCTGTACCATATGGTAATGGTATTGAACGGGGGAAGTAACTGTGAGAGTTCTAAAGAGAAGTCAATACATTGTTTTTTATTTCGTTATATAATACATCGTACAACATACTTTGAAAAAGGTCATTATGACCCGTGATCAAACATTTCAGCAAATTGTTATTACAAATATACATTCAATGATGGATATAATTACTTATTTCTTTATAAAGATTCTGTTGTTACATATGGCATATTAATACATGTGCTAGTTTAACAAACACTGCACCAATTTAGTTTCTGTGTGCCAACATATTTATATTAAAAACAAATGTACTGATCAAGTACTAATATAATGATTTGGTGTATATACATGTATACACATAGTCTTTATGTATGTAGTTGCATGAAGAAGTCCTTATCTGGAAAATGTCAATGTATAACATTTTGTATTAGCAAAAAATGATACTGTGTACACGTTATTGAACACCTATCCAGTACCGAATGACCATCTCCATTTGCGCAGGAAATAACAGACTTTTGAAGAAAAGGACACAAAACATCACTTTTCAGTCGTTAGAATGAATTTAAATCAGAAGTGTGAAAGTACTTTATAAGAAAAATGTGATTTTAACTACTGAATTAAATGCCATTTTTTGAGATAAGTAACGTCTTGGAGTGTTTAATTGGGATTATACGGAAATTGTAGTGTTAAACATACACACCGTTATAGTAAGGACTGCAGTTTGTTACCTATCCAATTATGGCTGCCTGTTAGTCACAGTAGGCTATAACTTTACCTGGTTATAAGCTATCAGATGCGTATATAGGCACTCTACCTAAGTGTTTGCCAAATCTGTATTTTCTAAATAAGGGATAATACAGATTATACGGCTCTGCACTTGACAGAACTCATTTGCAAATCATTCAACCGGAACAAATGACAATATGCGCGTATCCTAGTTAGTTTTACAAAATTAAAACCAGAGGTTGCAGCGCAATATGAAGACAATATGCTCATCTCCACTTGGTAATGAGGCATCCTACCAAGCTTCATAAAATTCCAACCAGAAGTTGTAGAGAAATAGAGCAGAGAAGAATTTTGACAGAATGAAAGGGCCATAACTTCGTGAAAAATCATCGAACCGGAACACAAACATAGCAAGTTTCATAAAATTCAAACCTGAGGTTGTAGAGAAATAGCGCGGACAATTATTTGGTCACAGACTCAATGAAAGGGCCAAAACTCCGTGGAAAATCATCGAACCGGAACACAAAGAAAATATGCGCATCTCCACTTGGTAGTGATGCATCCTAGCAAGTTTCGTAAAATTCAAACATGTGGTTTTAGAGAAATAGCGCGGACAAGAATTTGGTCACAGACAGAATCAAAGGGCCATAACTCCGTGAAAAATCATCGAACCGGAACACAAAGACAATATGCGCATCTGCACTTGGAAATGATGCATCTTCGCAAGTTTCATAAAATTCCAACCAGATGTTGTAGAGAAATTGCGCGGACAAGAATTTGATCACAATACTCAATGAAAGGGTCAGAACTCCATAAAAAATCTTTAATCCGGAACACAGACAACATGCGCATCTCCACTGGGTAGTGATGCATCCAAGCAAGTTTCATAAAATTCCAACATGGGGTTGTAGAGAAATAGGGTGGACTATAATTTGGTCATAAACAGAATAAAAGGACCATAACTACGTGAAAAATCTTTGAACCGGAACACAAAGACAATATGCGCATCTGCACTTGGTTATGATGCATCCTAGCAAGTTAAATAAAATTCCAACATGTGATTGTAGAGAATAGCGCAGACAAGAACTTGGGGACGCACTCACGGACGAAAGGGCGACTATATGCCTCCTCCTTTGGGGGAGCATAACAAGTTTAAACTAATGAACTCTTCAGAGCATTTGACAAGACAATGAACGAATAGAAAGAATGAATAGGGTTTTACGGCGTACCAACACATTAAAGGTCATCGGCGCCAACAGGAAGGAAGATTCCAGGTTCACTCTACATGTACAAAAACAAATTAACAAACGGCAAGATGAAACATCATGTGGGCCAAACCATCACCATATACATATATGCTAGTTCAGTTATAAAAAAGACACTCAATGGAAACAATGAAACAGACAAATAATTATTTGTACAAATGTTTATTGAGTAAGAAAATTTACAGAATATATATTAGTAATAGAGATGCTTAAGTAAAGACAATGATAACCTGGCATACAGAACAGAGACGCGATCATTAGAACAGTCCAAACACCACTTTCAATTACGTGTTGTAAGCAAATTTATGGTATGTCCAAACATTAAATCCAAAACTCAAGATATACATAAAACTCTGAATATACATGTTTGTATATGATTTAAATGATATCTTTTTTTTCTAAGTTAAAATTAGCCAATACTGCATTTACACGATATTAATGATGTGGATTTTTTTTAATTGGGTTCAACACCATTTTCAACACATGCTATAGGTTACATATGGCTATTGTTTTGATGTAACTAAAAAAAGTAACTTTTTCATGTCTTAATCGGATGTTAAGACGGATTTGATACATTATTTTTTATATTTTAAACTCTGTTAAAATCTCAAGACTGAATAAAATATTTATTTAGAAAGAAGGGTACATGTGCATATAAGCAGCTATTCTTTTATCTTGCAAAAATAGCAGGCATCTGAAAAATTCATGGATATACATACATCCGTCTGAGTACACTACATGAACCATATTTCAACAGGGAATATAATAGGGCGTTGGTCAAGATTTGCAATAAAGTAGAATAAGTCGAGTGTTTCTGTACAAAACGGCACTCAGAACCTCGTATAAGCTGCAGGTAATGCTAGAAAACTAATATTGCATTTTACAGCACTAAAGCCATAACCGACTCGTCTATAGATTATACTTTATCATTGCATATATACAAATTTTCATTGAAATCACATCAGTGTAAAGAATGGTAAATAGGGGAGATAATCCAAGGATTTTCAATTTCCTTTTTACTTTTACACTTGAATTTGATTCACAGCTATAGACTGTTTTAATAATTAATACTTTTTTTTAACAGATATTCAGATAAAACTGCATATTTTCCCAACATCTATAGAGTTATCAAAATGACATATCTTTTTAACAAGGATTATCTCCCTTACTATATAAAACATTACAAGCTTTCAAATACAAAATGAAGAATCTTTCATGGTCCTGATATTTCTCATTGTTATCTACACTATAGATTCACAAACTCTAGAATACCCTTCATCATAGTTTAGGTTAGAACAATTTTTTTTAGCTTGATTACGTGGCCATTTTTTTTTTAAAAATAAAACTATCAACTTATCAGTAACTTATTTCAAGAGACTCAGTAACTCATTTCATGCCTTTGTGTAATGACAATACTGTTTTATTACAATTTTTATTCATTTATTATATATAAATGTGTATATATTTATTATATATAATCATCTAACATGTTGCATGTTAGAATTCTACTAATTGTATTTCAATATTTCTTGCAATTTCTTAAGTTGTTCCATTTTTAAAATAAAAACAAAAGCAGCTATCAAAAATGATTTTCCAGCGAAAATGAACAGTTAATATATTTACAGATAATGATACAGTAAGTTACATGGACAAATTACAAAACAACTAATAAGTGCTTCCCCTCTCATGAACAGATACCTGCACTGTCACTATAATTGTAACTAATAATTATCATATGAAAACAAATAAACAAATGATAATTTATGTGTCATCAAAAAATAAATAAAATATGTACCATAATTAACCTTGCGAAAGAATGATATTTCGAAATACGTTAAGGTAAATCACAGTATGTAATTAAACACGACCTGGGTGCAGTCATTCTACGTTAAAACATTCCCAGACATTAATGATAAGTACTAAATACTGGTACATGCAAATAAAACGTTAAGAGCTTGTAGTCGAATACAAGAATTATACAAAAAAACACACATTTAGCACAAAACTGTTATGAGAATTATAATTAATAACAACGAATGCCTGGTGATGTTATATCAAACTTTAAAATGTCCCTTGTCTTAAATATTATATGAACTAGTTAATATGAAAGGAAACAGAAAATCAGTCTTTACATTTAAAAGTACAGACCCATCCAAGTACCCTGTATTTCTACAATCTAAACCATAAAGAACATTTTGTGAAGGGCCATCTATTAAAAAAAAACATTACTTTTTTTTTTTAAATATGCCTCATACCCCTTCTGTTGCACCATAGCTGTTTACTACCTGAATTTCTATATGTTTACATCCATTTCTATTTTTGTGCAATGAGAAAGCCATCCTTAAAAAAATGTTTGTTTGCTGTGCCCCAACCCAGTATTTTTTCATGTGGGTAGGTAGACAACTAATTTTTTGCCATAATTTAAATTTGCATTATAATTTCAACAAAAAATGGACAGAAATCAGTTCATTTTTTTAACACTTTGGAAAGCAAAACAAAAAATTTGGGTTGCTGCAATTTTTAGTGAGTAGGCAGCACAGCAATCAACTTTTTTCAAGAACGGCCTAAGGGGTGTTTCTTTTAAAATTGACTGACTGATAAACAAAACAGGCCGTGTTCCCCCGCAAGTTACATTCTGGGAGTTAAGCCTGGGTCTGTAGTGTTTGTTTATAATATCCAATGCCTTAACAGACTAATACATAGTTGGTTAGAAAGATATATCAAAGCAATACCAAGGTACTGACCGCAGTGTAGATCCTGTCGCACAGGAACACGAAATTACAAATATCAGATCAATAATATATAAGTAGCATACAGTGAGTGTTGTGTACAGATTTTCATTCAGTTACAAAACCTGAAATCAGATCACAAAAGAAACAATACAATGTATATTCCACATTGCAACACATTAAATTTAAACAGACACTAGAAGATCCTACAAGGGAGTGGGGGCAGATTCAATGCCTGTAAACCCGAGAGTTCACAAAAACACTAAAATAACTATCTCAGACAACACTAAAATAGGAGGACACCCACCAAACCAGAAATGAACGGATCTACCAGAGCTGACTACATACATATAGATGTAGCAAGAAGCAAATGAAGAAAAAAACTATGTAGTTGAAGCCGGGGATAAGGTATGATATGAATTTCAATTGTTGTTTCAAATTGAGAAAACATGCTCTTTCAGGATATTGTTGAATATTCAGTAAATGTTCCTACTCCATACTTGCATTATTCAAATATAAAGCAACCATCATGATAAAAAACTGAGGAAACATGCCACATGGTTGGTCGAACGCTACATCTAGTAATAGAAAAACTTTGATGAAGCGGAGAAATTTAGGAAGGCTATGATATTTATTGCAACTTTTTCACACACAAACAGATGCACACGTAAACAGCAATCAGTGCATACAGGTATGTAATTAAAAATATATTACTTGAACTTCATATCAAAATAGAACAAAATTGACCTTTAATTTTTTCTTTAGTTCTACCCATACTTGTACCGAGATTACTGGAAAATATGAAAATATTTCATATTTTTCTGTGATATTTCTTAAAAACAGTTAAATGTTATCTGTAACTTTCAATTTGATGTAACAGATCAATTTCTTAGAAATGTTTTCGTAAGCCATAAGAAATGCCTTAAAAATATCAACCAAATGAAATACAAGAGCTTTGAATCACCCGTCTCAACATTTAAATCTCAACACACTTTCTACACGCACTTTGGTCGCATAAAGGACATCTATGCAAAAGTTCACAATCAAAAATGCAAGAAGAATAATATCAACACAAAGGACACAATAGCAGATATAAACAGATTAACAATTAAATAGTTAAAAATACTGCTTAACCATGAAAAAAAAACATGATTTTTTAACAGCATAAACCAACTTATATGCTTTACAATTATAGCTTGTGTTAATGAGAGTTGTTGTTTCAAATATAGTCCATAATTTTTTTCCCTAAAAATTGAACTCGATCTGTGATTGTTTTCAACAATAAAACAGGAAACAAACTTATGGAAAAAATGGAAGAATATGATCAGCACATAACAGCAAATTGTTGTATTTGTATATCAATCAAAATGGAAAAAAAATCACTTTGTGTGTGTGTATGTGTGTAAGCGTAATGCCAACAAATAAAACAAACTGTTCATTATTTATACATTTATAGAGCAAGTGGTGATTGTAGTGGATGATACAGATTACAGAGAATATTTTTTGATATCGTTTCTAAGTTAATTATCACAAAACACCATAAACCCTATTGTATCATGTTTCAAAATTATTATGTTGAATGTTTTATTAATTTATCGGATAACTATTCATTAAGGCGTTGTTTTACAAGAGAACACATTTCCTCTTCTTTTGTGGCTCTGGGGGCTCGAGAGCAGCTAATATTGCTTCATCAAATACATTCTTCAACCCTTTCTGCAATAGAGAGAAACGAAAAAATACTCAGAAATGATATTTATAACAAGAGATGTTAGTTTACTGAAAATGACAAACATGAAACACTAGAATGTGTTGTACTATCTAGAAAAAAGAAAAAAAGTAATATAGAAAATAAATATAAATTATACACATTAAAATCAGAAATATATACTTGTACTCTGCATATGTAAATTTATGCATTTAATAAGATTTTGTGTATATTTTTGTGTCAGTATATTTTTGCGGTCAATGTAGAAACAACAATTAAAATAACCTATTTCTACTTATGTTTTATTCTATAATTGCATTCACTGGTGAGCTTGGAGCTCATCAGCCGACACTCTAGTATATAATAGTCTTCTGATCTAGATCTCTCCTAGTATCCTATTTGGACACTAACATGGAGCTTAACTGAATCATGATATGACTTGATTTAGAAAATGATACTATGAAACTAAACAATAAATACCATACCCCACCCACTATTTTCAACATATAGTCGATGTAAATATGATTATTATTTACCACTATTAAAATAAACCTGAAATAGAAGAGTAAATGAGAGGGTATATATACGCTTTGAGCTTTTTTTTTACTTGCTATCAAGCTAAATTAAATTAGTATAAACTGAATACATTTACAAACATTGAATGTGATCTTTTTTAAATTACTTGAAGAGCAGGCCCTTTTCATACATTATAAATACATATTTACAACTAAATGCAACTTGTTCTGCTTTGAATATTTTCTGAAGATGAAAAATACAATCTTGAGAAAAGTTGACCCCCAAAGACCATACAAATGAGATCTGATCAACGTTTGTAAAAGGGGTTTCAAAGATGTTGGTATTAATGTTTTCTGACACTTTAAAGTCACATTTCCCCACAAAAGACCATTATCGCGATATATTACATTATTTTGGTTGTAGCCCTAGATAAAATGATTAAAAGATACACTAAGACATCTCATGTACATGTACCTGGAACAAAAACTTAGTTTCATGCTAATAAGTTAGCTAGAAATAACATGCACTGTGAACATCAAGTATTACAAGCTGAAAGAAAGAGTAGATATTTAATTAGGAGATGGACATTTAAATACTACATCTTGCATAACTTGTTAGAGAATCTCATCAAAACAATGCTGTTATCACAAGGAAATGTTACACAGTACACGTGACCGTAGACCTGTTAACTCTTACCTATTCCTACACGCGATTGGGCAACTCACAAGTATACTTATACAATTTGAATGTGAATGTAATATATCAGTGCTCAAGATCAGCTTTTTCTTCAAATGAGTAATCCTTAAATTAGTATGCAATGTTTATTTTCAAAATGATAAGGGTAAAAATGAACATTCTTATTAAATTGCTATTAAAAATAAACCAATTAACACTGAAAATGCCAGTATCCAATGTTTATTTTACCCCTTACTTTAAAATTCAATGCTTCTTTCAGAACATTCAATGCTGAAATACCAACAAATAGTGCTTATCTGGAGCACTTTTAATAAACCTTGTTGAATGGCAAAATGCCTCCAGGAGCAAAGACATGAATTTGCTACTGGTGCTGCTAAATCTTTTATTAAACTTGCAATTTTCTAGAAATGGGAAATTATTGGTGCAGCATACAAAATAAATGTAAAAAACTTTGATGTTTTTGACAGATAGGCCAGTTTCTTTTGCCCACAACTATGACATCAGACCAAGCTTTGGAACATATGTAAACAATCAAAACAGAATGGGTCATAATAGAGCAAAAAGAATGCTGGTTTTCTTTGATATTGACTGAATAGCAAACACTGCATATATACGGCGAAACTCTAACTTGATATGCAAGACATAGTAACATACATGTACAGCATTAAAAGATTAACATTTTATATAACATTTATACACTGTAGACATTCATAGCAAGCTCCATTTGTGTGACCATTTATTTTCATTTGTTGGTTTACAAAACTCATTTTTCTATTTTTATAGAGAAAAGAAATTATTCCTTCAAATACATGTACATTGAATGGTGAAAAATTAAAAAGAAACTGCAGGTTTCCTCGACATATCAAAACCATATACCATAAAATGTTCATACGAGAATGATGACTTAATCAGAAAATCAGAAATCAGAAAATATTCATATTTTACTTTTTAAGAATTTTTTTTATAAAAATTCATTTCTACTATTTTAGTGCTTATTTTCTATATATTGATAAGTCATGACCACCAATCTAACAGTTTACAGCAAAACATCCATAAAACAACATATAGAAGAATTCTGGCCTAAGTTTGTGATTGTTCAAAGCAACCAGTATTGCATCTCCATAGAAATATGTTCAAAATTAGAAGAATATGTATTAGAAATGAACTAGCAACATGTAGTAGAATACATTTGTTTTATTCCGAAATAACTTTTTATCAAGCATCATTCAGTTGTAGTTAAAGAAGTGGAGTGGCATTCAAAAGTGAAGTGAAGCATTACATGTACATGCATCCAATATTTTTCTAGTACAAAAAACTGTAGACCAGTTCTAGAATTGATTGTAATTTGCCATCTGATACACCCCCTTCTCGTACCATGTTAACTTTGAATTAAGTCATTATTGTATGTGTATATTACAATTTAAATCAATGAGACAACATGAAATTGTTGTTTTTTTGCATTGCTTAAAAAAGATTTTTTTACTGCAACTTTTAAGATGCTAACAGATTAAAAATTTAAAAATGTGATGAAAATAGTTCTAATGCACCACATGAACAAAATTCCCTCTACTGAGAATGTACCCCGAGATTGATTGTTAGTCCTCATTAGACCTCCTTTTTGGTCGAAATTCTACCCAATTCATCCTACTCTGAAATATACTTTCCCAACCAATGAAAAACAAGAAAATATCGGTTGAATCGATGGATGCTCACCAAGTGAGTGTTTGAATTAAAGGGACATAACTCCGTGAAAAATCATCGAACTGGAAAACAGAGACAATATGCACATCTGCACTTGGTCATGATGCATCCTAGCAAGTTTCATAAAATTCTGACCAGAGGTGACTAAAAATTCCCTTCTGTTGAAAAGGAATGAGACAATCTTCCCTCGTAGGTGCCAGGCCCCATTCACCCAAAGTGACTGAAACAATACAGTATATCAAATCCTTCTTAACACATCACGACGAATAAGTTTGTCAAATCATAACATTTAAATATCTATATCAATCAATCATTAAAAATGCATATTAAAAAGAGTCAGAGTGATGTACAGTCAAACCTGTGTAAGAGGTCACCTCTATCGATTTACCACTTGTTTTTAAGCAGCCACATTTGCCATTTCCTAATTCTTTGCTTTCAGAGCAAATTAAGCTGTATTAAATAAAAACTGTTTTTAAAAGGCCTTTTTTGCTCATTACCATGACTGGTTGCTTAAGGCAGGTTTGACTGTATAAAGAATGTATATATTAGAACTAGAACAAAAACCATTAAAGATCAACAAGAACAAAGTTTGCAAGAACTGCTATGGTGATTGAGTGAGTATCCATGGATACAAACAAGACAATGCCAGTTGCCATGGAAATTACCCTAGTTAAAGCATAACACAACGTTTGGATTTTGGAGGTTCTGGCGGGTCCAGAGCAGCAAGTATAGCTTCGTCAAACACGTTCTTCAGGCCTTTCTGTTAAATATGTAAGAAAATCAAAACTTTTGAGAAAAGACATACAGATCTACAATATTCAATTATTTTCTTTGTTGAAACTCTTGCCTGAAATACAATATATTTTGCTGGTAAATGCATGTATATTAAATGTGATGGCGGGGTGGGGGTGATCCTTGTCCTTTACTCATAACTGTAGATCCTTTTCAGAGCTCTGCTGTTGTAAAATTGATGCTTAGAGCGCCAGTTTGAATTGAATTGGTACAAGTCGTTTGACTCATCTCTGCCTGTGTGGTGGCAGTCCATTTCAAATCTAACAATACATCCTGAGCATGTAAAACATTTCTACACTCGATTAAAAAATACTCGGCAATTCTGATAAATCTAAACCTTATCTTAGACCTTATCCTAAATCTTAGACAAACACTACTTCGAAAAACACTTATCTACACCATGAAAAATATAAAATCAAAATGTCCCCATATCCTTAAGTTTGTTTCTATTTGGACAGGAGCACAACTCTGATAAATGGTTAAAGGTGTGCTTTTTTGCACACTTGTATTTCTTTCTTTTAAATGGGGTTTAACATCATTTTTAACACATTTCAGGTTATATATGGCATATCCAGCTTTTATTGATGGAGGTAACCTCAGAGTGAATCTGATAGAACCACCGTCCTTTCGCAAGTAACTCGCAAACTTTCTCACATATTTTTTTTTAGTGAGCTGGACTCAAACCTACAACCTTAGCAGTGAGAGGTAAGTGATCTTGAGAAGGTGCCTTAGACCGCTTGGCCACACGTGATCACACTTATATTTCAATATCTTTTATAATCATACTTCCAAAACTGGATTGAGACCACAAGTTCTATAAACACTGCAACTTATTCCATAAATATGAAGTTTTAGTTAGTTAGACTACCAAGTCTTGGCGATTAGTATATATACCCGTATGGTTATAGCACATTCACAGCTGGGATGCCTGAAACTGATTAAAGTACATTTCAACATTGCCAGGTGTTCCTTTAAAGCCCAAATGCTCACCTGTGTTAGAGCGGAACATTCTACATATTTGACGGCTTTAAGGTCCCTTGCTAGTTTTTCACCCTGCTCATAAGTGACTGCTCTTTGTTTGTTCTTGGCTAATTTTTCAATTGTAGACGCATCGTCACGTAAATCTATCTGTGTTCCGACGAGAAGGAACGGCGTCTTTTGACAGTGATGTGTGATTTCTGGTACCCACTGTAAAACACAAGAACAAAGACTATAAGTATTTTAATATATCTCCATTCACAGTTGCATTACTCCACACAAAACAAATTCCCTGAAAGTTTCAATGGCTTGTCCTTCACAGAAATTTGTCTTTCTGATATAATTTTGATTAAATTTTGGCAGTAAAAAGCCATTAGACTGAATGAAATTGATAAGTTTGATCTATGCAGACATTCTTGGGGGCAGGTCTAGACATTGCCACCAAATAATGAAGAGGTTTATCAATTGTTGATGCTGACTGCATCTTATGCTTGATCTTCAAACTATATATTTTCAAAATTTCCAGACAATTGCTTCAACTACCAATATCCCTGACACTTAACAAAATTACCCGACCTCGGAGAATTTTAAATTTCCCCCGACTTTCCCTCGACTCTATTGTTGCTCAATGTGGATCCAGATGGTCAAGATTCAAGATAATCATCATAGATGGCGGTGCATTGTTGGGAAGAGAATAGCTACAAAACTGCACTAGACAATTTCCAAAGTTAAATAATAACATGTAAATTTTTAGATTTTTATTTTTAACACTACATGACATCAGACTAAGAAGGCACCATAAACATATGTGTAGTAATTATTATACAAACTGTCCAGAATAAACATCACAAAAGATTTTTTAATTGGTTCAATGCCATTTTTCAGGCAGTACTTCCTACTTTATATTCATCTTAGAAAAGTCATAATGACACTATGAAGGTCTTCAAGCAGTATCTAATTGCTGTCTATTTTTAGAATGGGGATTTAGTTTAAAGTTAAGCACTCTGATTAAAATGTCACTTTTGTGTTGAATTAATATACTAAACCATGCAGATTCTATTTATTTATGATAACAAGATGCTTTGTATATATATTTTAAAAATAATTTTATTTTTAAGACAGTTAGTTCCATGACTACTTATCCTGTAGGACTAGTGACCGCTAATACAGACCATCCCTTAGTGAACTGTAACTCAACTCGCCCTTATTGAAATTTATTTGATAATTTTGACAATTTTCATAGTTTTATATTAAGTCTTATACATAATGTTGATCAATGTGGACACTTTCAAGTGTGTGTGAAAATAACATCATATCTACATAAGTATTCCAAATTGTGAATTACGTAAATATGTATTATTGAACAGCAATGTTTACATTTCCTAGCAACAGCAGTCAGACTGACAAGCAATTACAAACTCTGTTGAAATTTTACAGTTTTAGAAGAATTGAAATTTGATTGGTGTCAGACAGTTGTGACCGAATATTCAAATTTATACTGTAATTCAGGTCTGAATTTAGTATTTAACTTTCACAATCAGCTTACTTTTTCTCGAACGTTTTCAAATGAAGACGGTGAAACAACAGAAAAGCAGACTAGAAAAACATCTGTTTGTGGGTAACTTAGGGGACGCAGTCTGTCGTAGTCTTCCTGTCCAGCCGTGTCAAACAAACCGAGTGTGTACGGCTCTCCACCTATCATTACTGTCACAGCATAATTATCAAACACCTGAAAGAACACAATCACATATAATGTGAGATAAACAAAATACAGACTGAAGACATCGGTGTCCCAGCGGAACATTACCTGCTAGGAGAGAAAAATATGCAGTCAGACCGGGACTCAAACTCAGGTCCATTCGCTTACATAGCGAATGCTCTACCGACTGATTTATCTCAATATGTTGCTATATAAAGCGGGATATATATACAAGTCTAACCTAGGTGTGTAGCCCAAGTCAAGAAATCCCTTTTCAATATATTATTTTGGCAGTTTAAATATATATTCTTTTGGCAATATGTGGTCAGTGAGTATTATTATATAGACACAATATATGGGAGAAAAATGATTTATAGCCAATTTTTAAAAAAAGTCTTGATATGTTTCCTGTTGAGGATAGTGTAATTATTTGATTCATGTTAGCATTAAGGCCTAAATAAAAATAGTGTTTGTTTCCCCTTGCGCGACCGACCCACGAAAAAAGCACTGACTGAAAAAATTTTATACGGGAAAATTTCTGAGTTTTTTTTTTTTTAATTTTCGGCCACTCTGGGCTTGTCTTAAAAATCGGACAAGCAAGTTTTCACAATACACAGGTCTGCAAATATCTCTATTCTATACAACACATGTGAAACTGTTGCTTATAGACCATAACTAATCAGTAGAAACAATTGACCCCCGCTGTGTTTACCCCATGCCCGATATTGCGACTTCGGAAAACCTCTCATGCTTATTCAATTATCTATTTTTATTCCTCTAATGTGATTGGGGGTTAGCTTTGAACATAAATTAATCTATTTTAAATAACGGCTATGATTGGTCGGATATCTACGACCACGGTACACACAGCGTTAAGTTCTGGTATTTTAATAAATATTTCGTAGATTTACAATAATTGGAACTGCATGTATGTAAATTTTCTTCTGTGACCAGGGGCCGGCAAAAGCACTCGTCCTAACGACTGGTTTTTGTCTGCGGACGAGTGATTTTTGCCAGTAACTAGTCCGTCGGACGAGTAAACCTTTTGGCCGAGATCGAAAAATAAACAATCTGAAAACTGTAAAAAAGGTAATGATCCAAAGTCATTACGGTATTAATTCTTTCTATATTTCATTGCTGTAAATATAATTTGTAAATTTAACATTTAACGATCATCAACGATAACTTTATCATGCAATTTCTTGTCGAGTACCAAGGACATTTTCTTACGAAACCATTCGGCATAATTTTTTATAAGGTATCGAGACGCGCATGCGCATCTTTTTAATACCGGTTTAAAATTGGACTTTTCGGTCGTCGGAATATTTCCTGGTCTCCGGAATATGTTACGGAGGCTTGAATGCATTTACTTTTTATGTTTACCCCAAGCTGTTTGTATTCGGAACAAAAGCGATATATAAACATCAACAAACTTAATGTTTATTGCATGATCATAATGGTTAAAGCTAGTGGTGTACTTAGTGTAAATGAAGTAATAAAACTATTTAAGGCAAGATAAGGTTATCACAACGTGCTTCCAGAATAAACACTATTTTACTCTTTGTGATTCGAGAATAGACACTATTTTACTATAACTTTTTTGGACAAGTGAGTTTTCCATACGGAGTGTACTTTTTACCAGTCCACTTGCCTGACAGACGAGTGCTTTTAAAAGCTTTTCCCGACCCCTGTTGTGAAAATGTGAACGTTGATATTTAAATCGAGTATACGGTAATGAAAAATGTGGTAGGGGTATTATAGTAATACATTTATTGCTTTTTGGTTGTGTGGTTTCAGTGTATAATTTTCTTTGGCAGTCATGTCATGATTTAAATATAGTATTGAAAAAAAACAATTAAGATAAATTGTCTTTTTAATATTTGAAATATAGTTTACTTGTTGCACTTTTCTAGATCATAGACTGCCAAGTTCTCTTGGACCAATTGAATAGCTTTGTAGGCTTGACATTGCCATTATTGTGTGTTATGACATTTAGTTATCGTAAGAAAAGAGAAAGATATTTAAAATATTGATTCGAATTAACACCTGCTCCCACACTGCCACAGAGTGACAGAACAGATATGATAGTCAATAAAGAACAAAGACAAAATACAACTTAATAAGTTGGTCATACTTATAGAGACAAAGTCAGTTCTCCCTGAATTTCTCTCACTTCTCCCGGTCTTGTTCAAACTTTAAAACTTGTGATTTACACATGCATAATGTTATAGGGAGCTAACCTTACATAAATATTAATACATTTACATGTAGGTCTATTTATGTTTAATTATTTTATATTTTACCGCAAAGTGTATTGGTAATAAAAATCTGGGCAAGTGAATCTTTGATCAGGGCAAGTTAGTACTACTTCTGGTAGTTTATTTTGATAAACAATGTTCAGAAACTGTATTATTATATAGAATGACTAATACTAGAAAATTTGACTGCAGTTACTAAAACTGTTGCATTTAAAAATGCCAATAAACTATATTAAATAATGCCAACAGATTAATACTTATTATTCTATATACAGTTTCATTTTTTGATATAGTTCTGTAGGCATTTTTAAATGCAAACAGTTTAAGTAACTGCTGTCCGATTTACTAATACTAGTGATATTGTATACAGTTTCATTTGTCAATCAAAATAAACACAGTACAGTTTATTATATATAAATGTTATACAAATACTATTCATTTTTACAGTTTTTCTTAGTTTTCAATCCTACACTTTTACAAGCAATGCAGTTAGTATTGAGCACATTAAATACATGTAATATGAATTATGTTGTTGTATTGGAATAGCCATATCAGGTAATAAGATGTTGAGTTTCTCTGTTTATCAATACATGTATGTTTTTTATGGATTTCAAAAAAAAAAAAAAAAAAGCCTACCTACCTACCCAGTTCTAAAATCTAGGGTCGGGCAAGGGGAAACAGAGATATTTTTAAGTGTGGCCTAATAACAACAGTTTTGTAATAATCATTGTACTTAGGATATCCCCCAGGAATTTTTGAAGGCATGTTGCTAAAAATGGGAGGGGTGTCCCCTCCTGTGTTGATTTTTTTAAAGTTTGGCACTCATGAATGGTGCATTTTTAAGTATGTGTTTCTATTTAAAATATTGCTGCAATAAAATGAATATAAAGAAATTTAAAGTTTTTTAAATGGATGACTAACAAGGAATTATACAGAGAAGGAAAGGCAACTGATTGAGACTTTGTGAACATTCATGTTTTTACACAAAATCTCGCAATATCTCGTTTTCAATTATCTTAACGTCCATTCAAAATTCAAATTCAGAAATTCAAAATTCTTGCATTGCAGGGAGATATTCTCATCAAAACATACCATTCCCAAAAATTTGTTTAAAATTGCTGAAGCACTTTTGGCTTCAAAATATCTATACTGAAGCTAAAATAACAACAAGTTAATTATGATACATTTTCCTTCAAGCTTCAATATCTAGCCAATTAATTAATCCTTTGTGTGCTATTTCGTTGAGATGCAAGTTTCGTATCCAATACAAGTTTCCTATCCTATTCTATGCAAGTCCTTGATGACTACCCGGTAGTCATATCTGAATGTTACAATTTATATGTTTTAATGTTTGAGTCAATATAAAAGCAAATTATATTTTTCAAATAGAATTTGTGTATTTCCAAATGAGTACTAATTTTATAAAAGTAAATACAAATAGATTAAAAATTATTTTTTTTTTTGCTATCCACTTAATATTCAGCATAAACGGGACCACAGTAACCAAATTTTGACCGTCACCACATCCGGGTATTTCCAATAAAAGAAAATGCTTTGATATATAGATATTAAAGATTTAAACCATTTTAAGTGGGTATTTTATTTGTTGAAATAAGATGCTGAGAAACTGGGGATATCCAACTATATGTTAATGTGCATTTCAAATATATGTTTCTTCCCAATATTAGAATATTATTGCCATAAAAAATATAGTAAAGGAGTGTTTATAAATGGACAACTTGTCATATTTCAAAGTTAACACAACTGAGAAGTTTGCATTTTTAAGGTTCAGTTCTTTAATTTTCATTAGGTGTCAGTGTATTTCCAAATAAATATAAATTTTATAAAATGAAACATTAATAGTTAAGTCTTTAAACATCCCTCATAAATGACTGCTAAAACCGATGCACTGATTTTTTAGGATCCAACTTTTTAAGGCGCTGTATTTTTTCTTCAATTTATGTACAAAATAAACAATTCTAAGTGGGGATTTTATTCTAGTTTTGTTGAAATAAGATGCAGAGAAAACCCTTTACGATATCATTGATTTACTTACTTGCATTAAACCCAACTATACACTGCGATCTATTTCTAGTTGTCTTGATCTGAGAAATGGTCGTGACACACTTTATTTAGAGTTTCGTTCCGATTGAATGCATACATACTACATAAACTTCATGTGATTGGGAGGTTAATGAATCAATTGAAAGGCTATGCAGACACCTTGGTCAGTAGTTGATTTTATATCTTGTGAAAAACAATCTCAGATCAAGAAATTTCACAGAACACCCATTTCTATATTGAGGCAGAGTAACCTTCAAATGACTCATTCTGATTGGCTTACAGTGCTCCAGACAAACTTTTGGCCAAATGCTAATTTTACTCCCAAAATAAAAATTTAATGCTTAAAATGAAAATTGAAAGAGTATTTTCAAAATTTACTTTTACTTCTGACCAGACACTGTTAATGTTTGCTTTAATACAGATTTGAGGTTGTCTTCAATTTTATTTATTATCAGCCATGGGAATTTTACTTTCCATGATTCAATGGTATTTGTATTGACCTTGCCTCCCGTGTGTTTTTTGTTTATTTTTTGTGACTTCGTAATACATGCATCAATAACTCACTTTTGAGAGTATTGTTTTTCTTAAAGAACTGGAATAAGTTAGAATAATGCTTGGGTTTCTTTTGTGTGTTTTTTGTCTTCCGACGCCAGAAGCAGACAATGCCATTTATAATAAATACGATAAAGTAATCGGCTAAGTAGTGCAGGTTTGTTTATAGCAGGCCTCTTTAAAAAACTTTGAAATACACAACATGCTCAGTGACAATGATCTACAGGAAACAACTCTTATTGTATATAGTTAGTGTTGTTCCCCGATCTACCAATAAACAGTCAATTTTTATCGGTATAGGTCAGGGAACCAGACTGTTTTACATAGCAGTTACTTCCCTTAGATTTGTTTATTTCACAGTGTCTACTTCCATTGTGAAAACCCCGTTCTTTGGAAATACGATACGCACAAGATCGCCAATGAAATGCTTAAATTCAATTGTTCATGCGTACAGGTACGCACATTTATTATTTTCACCGCTTTTTTGTCAATTTCAATGCTTATTTACGCACATACGCACCTTATCTGGAGCACTGGGCACACCTGTTCACACTTTCGAGTGATTGCCAAGTCTGTGAAATAGGTCAATTGATCACGGAGTAACTTGTTTAATTACTGATGGGCTTGTGTTATGGGATTATCTAAAGGTAGTCGCAACGGTTTGGGAGGCATGTCAGGCCATTTAAGGGATGTAGCTAATCAACCAAATCTTTTGAAAGGATGTCGCATGCGACATGCGTTATGACTCTGGGGGAAACCCTAGTAATTCAATAAATTCCGACTCTGAAGCCATTTGCCAACTTATTTATCATCAAAGGATCAAGAGATCAAACAGTTGATGAGTATATTGTGGTTACATTCTGTGAACCCCTGGATCCATGATATAAAGAGATCAGAGTGTATTATGAGCAAAAAAAGCTTACAAAAAAACATTTTTTTCTGTTACACCAATCACTTTTTATTTTCGACCTAAAAAAGTGTGATAAAATATAAGTTACTGACCGTTGGAACATATTCTGATGGAAATTTGTTGGTTGTGTATGATATGAGTAAACAAGTCTTTCCCACGGCTCCATCTCCTACCACCACACACTTGATTGTCTGCATTCTTCTGCTCTTGTCTCAGATCAATCTGTGAAAATATTTATTTAATGTAATATAAACATGTATTTATAATTGAAAGAATAAACTTAGGTTTTACAGAGTATCAACCAAAGACATTCATACAGTCAAATTTGTCTTAAGCAGCCAGTCATGGGAATGAGCAAAAGTGGACTTTTAAGACAGGTTATTGCTTAATACAGGCTAATTTGCCTTAAAAGCATAGAAATGTGAAATAACAAATGTAGCTGCTTAAGACAAGTGGCTGCTCAACACAGATTTGATTGTCCGAGACATAAAAAAATATGTCAGGCTCAGTCAAAGAAACACATTCAATAACATAGATTGAAAAAGAAACAGCATGTCAACAAATTATTACGCAGAATGAATTTAGAACTTTGATATTTATCGAATGCCAGCACTCTCAGGGCTGGAAATTAAAAAGCCTGTTTTTATCTGCTACACCACAGGTCCAGCAGACCTTGAACAGATCAAATTTACAAGCTCACTACAAAATGCAACTAAAAACAGTATGCTGTTGTTCTTTTAATCCAAGTCCCCAGGGTGCGAGATTTGCACATGCGCATAATCTGCCACATATTTCAGCAACAAGCTTTCAAATCTAAATACAAAATGCTAAGTGTTGCGCATACAAATAATAAAAAATAACAAACAAAACTGATATTCCAGCAAAATATTACATTTCGTAACAGGCCTTGACCGTCGAAATAATGAAAATGCTTCCTCATCAATTTGTCCCCTCTGATTGGTTGTTTAAAATGTCAACAATGGGGAAGTCCAGAGCCGATACTTACTATACTGTTAAACATTTAGGATATTCCCCTGTGTAGTAAATGTTTTTAGACGGTTTCACTTATTAATATTATTTTCAATGTATTTTGAATTTGACCAAGTGCTTAGAAAAATAACTAAATTTCTAATGTTTTCATAGTGTACAAAATTAGTAGTTTATTGCATTTAGAATTATGATTTGGATTATCTATAATATCATATAATATCTGAAGGCCACAGAAACACTTCGGGGTGAAAAAATCACTTTATTTCACTTTTGAAACACAAAATACACACACGCGCTCGCACACATGTTATTAATGTTTTTAAATTGGTCTTTATTGAATTGACCAACATGCAGTATAATGTCCCCATTTTTAAATAACAGGTCTCAGATTTATTATGCTGCTCACCTTTCTCTGGGGACATTAATGCCTCTAGTTTAAAGTTACCAAATTCCATTCAAGAGTTGTTTTGGGGTGGAAAATAGGGGCAGGTCACTTCCATCTAAAGGGGAAATTGAGTTGTAACTAAACTAATGGGGGGGGGGGGGGGAACAAAATGATGAAAATCAGGGTCAACATCCGTTCTTCATTACTTCAAAACTGCTTAACTGGCACTAAACCCTAGTTTATAAAATAAATGTATAAAAAGGGAATGTTTAAAGGAGCGGATTTAAAAAAGGGAATTTTTCATAAACATATGTTTTAGGAGCTGAAAAACACTGTCAAATGTCGACTTCGGGTCAGTTGAGAACTAATAGCATGATTCAAGTAGGATCAACCAGACAATATGAAATGCGTTATCCAGCAAACATCATGTAAAAAAACCCACAAAGTTTTAGTTCACAAGTACTGTTTAACTTCCTTATAATATGCATGTGACGAACATGTCAATAAAACAGGATGCAATGGTGGATCTTATTCTATTCTTTAATGAACCTGGCACATACCCCCCTTTACTCCCATATTTTATAAAATTCCATTATATTTCTACTGATAAACGTGTGTGCCCGTTCAGATTTTGTGTTGCCCCCACCCCACAAACTGAAATGCTGCCACCTGGGTACAAGACTTGCTTGTGCAATGACATGCTGCAGTTTTAATCATTTTTCACACGACACTATTTATGGATCCGCAACTGGGATGAGCTGAAACAATTACTTTAAATAATCATGGGATCATTATAATAGATCTATCTATACATTTATTTGTTGTATGGTGTTAAGTGTCGCTTTCAAAATTGTTCAGTCACATCACGACAGCTTACTTGAGACCTTATTCTGAGGCTGCCACACTGGAATATTATGTCGCAGAGACATGGTATGATGCCCACCCCGTCACAAGCTGGCCTGCCCAGGGATTGAACATGCGACCTTCTGCATGTTAGGTGGACACTGCAGTATATGTACATTTAGTATATATATATATACTAATTTATTTCCAGCATGCTTTCAAAATCTTGAAGTTTATATGAACTGCTTGTGTCTGCTTCCTGGGAAAAACCAGTACTGAGTGTCTGCAACCTTTGACCTATCCACAGTGGCACTACATTATCTCCCCATTTAACATCAAATTGGTCATTCATTCACTAATACCACAGTGGAAAAGCACTTTTCATCCATAAAAGCATTCACTAGAGTGTTGGCTTATCAAGAATTTTTGGTCGGGAAGGAAAGTCTTTATCGTCATAAATTGCTAGGGTACATTTTCCCCAAAAATATAAGTTTGTATTTTATTTGGTAAACATCAAAAAGTCAATGTGTTTTAAGTTTTCATATATCACACCTGCATGTGAAATTCATAAAAGACAAGAAAATATTTTGATGTTTAAACCAGAATAAGAAAGTCATGCATGCGCGACTCAATACGTTACAAAAAATGGACAATTTGTAATGATGGTTTCCTAGATCTATCTATACCAAAAACTTGACTGTTATGAACGTTCAAGGTTGATTAACAAATGATCAAGGATAGTTCTAAGGAATATATGAATTTTGGATACAACTGGAAATTACCTCTCATTTTTTCATGAGCTTGGAAATTCAACTTACAATTTCTAAAACCAGTTCGCTTGACCCAATTAGCTCAGCCGGTAGCGCTGCTCACTATCTATCCATGGTTTGTGAGTTTAAATCCTCGTCCGACCAGTCTTTGTAGATATGTGACATTGTGTCTCATGATCATTCATTTACCACCACTGATTTCAGTGGGAAAGTTACCATTTACTTTAGAAGGTGGGGTGTGGTGAAGTACTGGTTAAAATTTATGGATCCTAGGAAACAGTGGTTAGTTTAACTGATTGTCGGTTAAAAATAATGCTAAATATTCAATCTTAATCCATCTTGCATTTTGCGAGTGTTTCAATGCTAAAACTGTAGATAATTATGATACTATTTTTTGTTGTAAGTCTATAAACATGGATTTCAGGACTTCCAGACATGAGCAGGAAGTGATTACTGAGGATAGTTTTCATTTGATGTATTAAATAATCGCCATAAACTTGTTAAAACAGAATGGTTGTAATTGTGTTAGTATGCGTGAATTCAGTACACTAAACCATTCGCAATCAAGTGGGAGTGTGCAGGCCATAATAAATCTGCTATATAACCACTGCACCATCATGACTCTATCCTTCAGTCAGTTAAGCTGAAGCAATATTGTTCATTTTAAAGAAGAAGAAAAATATATAACCAGCATGTGGCCTCACCAACAATATAACATTCATGGGGCTTTTGAATTTTGGTACAAGCAGGCTACTTGGGCCCAAGCACTTAAACACCTGAACAGGGCCTTTTTCTGGAATTCGGAAGAGGCCCAAGCCTTTGAGATTGGGAAAAAATAGTGCAAATGAGAATTATTTAAGTCTTTAGCAAACTGGAAAACAACACTGTTAAGATCATGTTCTAAGCAATAATTATCAGATATTACAATAAAACTTCATATCCAGTTGTTTTTTTTTTTAATATGTAAGAAAAATTAAAAATAAAAATGGGATTATTTTGGCCTCAATTTTTGAATTGGGAAGCTGCCAAATTTCAGCCTCTGTTTAACAAGGTAAAAAAGCCCTGCAGAAATGGTATGCCCCAGCACTTGAAATTTTAAACAATAGCTTGCTTTTCGTTAAGCTTATTTTCCTTTAAATCTCTTGTGGTGACTTCTGTTAACTCAGTCGGTAGTGCGTCTGACTATCAATTATACAGGCATTCGTGGTAATACATATATCGCGGTATTAGGTATATAAGGGTAACTTGCGGAGATGAGTACGCTTGAGGCTAATTAACCTTCCATGATCCAAGAAAAAAAGCGGTTAGATTAACTGATTGTCTGTTAGCACTCTACGGTATTAAAAAGATGCTGTAGTCAAACAAATTACTTTAAAAACTTGATTCTTCTTTAAAATCAAATATCTTTCTGTGCACACTCTTGCTCCAGCTCTTATACACTTTGACCCAGTTAATTTAATATAAACATTGTTTATCAATACTCTATGCAATGTATAAACAAAAGAGAAAAAAATTAGAGTGAATTTTAATATAGGAGTTAACCATTCCTACCAAATAAAACAAACAGAGCCTTTTAATTAGTACTAACCACTCCCTCATAAATTTACAACAGTCACTGTATCAGACCGAGAAAACATTCATAAAAAGTACTGCATATGTATATATCAATTGATCAAATAATACTTGTATTGTTATGAACATATAAAATTAAGCTTGATTCATAGATAGTGTAAAGAAATTTAAAACTAAGCAATACACTGTGTAGCAAAAACTGATATTTGAACTGTAGTTAAAAAATTGTATGAATCACTCAGATTTAAGTTTGGATTTCACAAAATCTAAACATTTTCGTTGAAAAGAAAGATCACGCAATAAAATAACCTAACTTAAGCATTATTTCTAATATAGTATTAGTACAGTAGTTATATTAGTATCTAAAATGGGTCGTTTTTCCAATCCTTCTATGAAACCGGAAGAGAAAGGATATCCGCCATTTTCTCCACCGTCTGTCATTTAAAGTTAATTTAATGCCTTATATATTAGATATTTATTGTTTTCTTTCCGTAATTTGTTTAACACATTTAGGGTTGAACGTATTATATTGGATATTCATTCATTAAAACGAGAATGAAATGACAAACCTAGTATAAATATCCTGGGCGGTGTATTTTTCTGTCAAATTATCATTAACATGGATTCCGGATATATAATATGCGCATGCGCAACCACGTTCACCGTCACGGTATATCTTCTCTATAGAGGAGCCTGTATTCAAATGCGAGAAAATGTAGAAGTTCAGATATAAATACCCGGCAATATTTTCTAAAAATAGATTACATATTTATAGTATTTTAATGTTTACACTATAAACAGATCTATAAATACAAAGTTGGTGACATACAGCATCACTAGTTGTTCTTTTTAGGAGATCACTCTTTTGTTAATGGTAAGACAACGTTTTACTAGATCTGTCAAATATAAGTACAATTGAATAAGATCACGAGCGCACAAAAATACGCATAGCAGAAATGTAGGAAACGTTGGTCTATTAATTAGTTTAAACATATTTTATTGCCAAATAAACACATATTACAATATTTATCATGCATATAATATAAGTCAAATACAATTTAAGGCAAAAGGGTCTGGTCTATTAATCAATTAGCATGAAAACTAAACAAAATAACAGAGTTATTTTTCTTAATGAAGAGTAGATATATTCGTTCCTGTTTTTTTTCTCCGGTTTCATATTTTTGATTAAACGTTGACCATTCTCAATGGTAATTTCAAAACAAGCTAGCAAATAATCCAGATCTGCTAAAATTGCGAAATTATTTTTTTTGCAAATTATTTTTAAAAAGAGGATACAGTATACACTCACAGAAACGGCACCTCAACATAAATATATGTCGATGGTAGTCTAGTATTTCGCATAAGTTTATTCGCATATTTGTCAGACATGCAAAATTACCATATTTGAAATTACATACATTTTACTTTCACTTGTAACACTTACATTTCACTTACAATTACATTTAAAGTTATAGATCTACTTACATTTTACTTCCACTTCCACTTTCACTTACACTTAAATTTACATATACACTTACATTTACATTTCACTTACACTTACATTTACACTTACATTTGACTAACACTAACATTTCACTTACATTTACACTTACATTTCACTTACATTTACACTTACATTTCACTTACACTAATATTTCACATACACTTACATTTACATTTCATTTACACTTACATTTACACTTACACTTACATTTCACTTACACTAATATTTCACATACACTTACATTTCACTTACACTTACATTTCACTTACACTAATATTTCACATACACTTACATTTACATTACATTTACACTTACATTTACACTTACACTTACATTTCACTTATGCTTATACTTACACTACATTTACATTTACACTTACCTTTACGTTTACATTTACATTTACATTTACACTTATACTTTCATTTACATAACTTACACTAACATTCCACTTACACTTACAGTTCACACACACTTACATTTACACTTACATTTAAATTTACAATTACATTTCACTTACACTTACACTTGAATTTATAATTACATTTGAATTTACAATAACACTAACACTTACATTTACACTTACCCAGATGCCCACACTTACATTTACACTTACATTTACATTGATACCCCCTGTACTATCGGAGACATATAGACATGTAAATTGGTCACTGGTACTACTAATTGATTTAGAACTGTTGGGTCCAGACCCAACATTTGACTTTCGGACCTGGCAATCGACTTTCGACCCAACAGTATGGTCTATAAAATATCTATAAAATACTTTCCACCAAGGAATTATATAGAGATATACACCAAGAGATGTTTCCATCAAGTTTAAAAGTAGAGAGATATATATAAGTCACTGCATATACATATATGCTACATACACAGGCCTACATATATATACATATATGCATTATATATGCTCACACACACACACACACACACACACACACACACACATTATACACTTTATGCGCATTTTTTACGTATATTAATTTATATAATATAAAATACGAACAAGTGACGTTTTTAGATGATGTGTCATTTTATTGTCGAATATTAACCTTATCGAAACAAAATATAAGAGTTATTAAAAGGAAAAGAAAATCCGTCTAATAATAGTATGGCTACCCTAACACTACGAAATATAAGGTTAACATAGAAAACGTCTGCACGATTAAAGTCCAATTGAAACACTTCAAAGTCCGCACCTGTACACTTGTCCAAACTTGCATGTGCTATTTATAACAGTCATTGGCTTAGGCCGAGCCTATATATATTTTAGCATAGTCTGAATTAAGTTGGGCAGGGAACCAGACTATATAATAGTGTATATATAGCGCTGGGTTGCGCAAAATTTATTTTAATTGTGATATGAGAGCAAGCGGAAAATATCAACGTAAATAAAACGTAAAATATTGAAAAGTTTGTTACATTACATTTATCATATATATTTAATATATGGTAATTTATCTTTAATTGTTAATTTTCTGCTATCTATATAGACCTACGTTATTACATGTAGCAGTATTTATAAATTGAAACATTCGCGGTTGTATGAGTTCATGGGTAAATAGGTTTATTCGTCATTATATTACGACGTTTCTAACACGTGATTATTGTTGATGATAATTCTATTTTCTCTTTTAAATCTATAAATAAGGTGCGACACCGGTAGGCTGATTTAAAGACGTATAGTAATTCTTTGAGAAATTTTGAATTTGAATGTCTTTTTGTCTTCTTTAAATTACAGACTTGATACCATGGTAAATGATTACAGTTAAACATTTTGTCAATTCTTTTTAGAACACATAGATGTGTCTATAAATAAAGATTACACCGAATGTGTATAAAACAGTATTGCCATTATTTCCAGGCTGACATAGAAACATCTTGTAGAAGAAGTATGTTCGGAAGACAGGACTCTAACAGCAGGCTTAACTTTATTGTACATATGGATGACACGTCGCAAGTGGTCCCCGTGTGTGGGGACAAACAACTTCAGGAACAGTTATTTACCAACATGCCATTTCAAAATTATATAAATAGTAACTCATGCAACGTTGGAACCATTCCTTCAACAGTTTTCGAGGAATCTGCAAAGTCATCGACCGCGAAAACCGAAGATAATAGTGATATGACACGGTTGCACCAAACTCCACAGAAAGATGTATTTAACAGTCGTGAAAGTGAAAAAACAATTAGCTTCGAGAGTTATTTATCGGGTGTTGGTAATAAGTCATTAATTGACGCAACGAACGCAGCGATGAATAACGGTAGTTTGATGCCACTGATAAAAGAGGAACTAAAATATTCTATACAGTCCAAACGACTGATGGACGGAAAGGAGGAGATGAAAGTGGAATTTAAGGAACCGGAACCGGATATTGTAAGTACTTTTTTTTCATAATCTTAAGATAACATTTGAAATTGAATTACATTCAATACGCTAGGTCTACTTATATGTTTGCAATATACTTTTTATTCGTTTCTATTACGCCGTACGTTCTTTATCAATACGTTTACATTACAGTTTATATATACGATTTTATAGGTTAGAGTTATATATGCTTATATTAGATCTACACTTTTTATATGTATCAGTTTGGTAAGTTTTACTTAGTTTTCAATTCACATGTTATGTAAATTACGGTTACATATAAGGATGGACTAAGGACTATTCCTTTTAAAATGAAACTGGGAACAAATTAAACTTTAAGAATGTGTGAATACACGAAAACCACACCTATGTTATAGTTTCATTATGTTATCAAGGAAATTGACACTTGAATTGAGCTGATAAATTATAAATCGATTGTTTAGGTAGTACATGTTATGTTAATTGCTGTATCGGGTCATATTCCAGATATGCACATTGCTGTATCGGGTCATATTCTATACAGACACATTTTCAGAAAGTGTTATAAGATTTTGAAAAATGTGGGGCTAATCATATAAACGTGTATGCATATAGATCTAATTCCCTCAGCAAAACAAATGTTAAACAATACAAAACAACAGAGAAACATAATAACCGCCATACATATGTCATTCTCATCTCTCTCTCTCTCTCTCTCTCTCTCTCTCTCTCTCTCTCTCTCTCTCTGTGTGTGTGTGTGTGTGTGTGTGTGTGTGAACATTACTACTATTTGGTTTATATTGAAAATCTAAACAGTTACACGCATCCTCTTTATATTGAAACGTAAGTTGTTACAATCTAACCATCTAATACTATAACTTTACATAGTCAGCTGTTATAGCTTTGTTCTGATTCGTTTCCCCTTGTATATATTTAATGTACGTTTAACGTGTATATTGTAACTATTGTTTAACAATATAAAAAGTAAAAAACAATACGTAGGCCTTACCCCTGCAGACCTTACTCTATATAAATGTTAATCGGTAATGCATTTACATATATACCAACTTGCATTAAGACTGTAACATAGTTATGGATTATTTCAATATATTAATAAGGAAATTGACACTTAGATAGGTTTGATTATTTGCTACCAGTACTGATAGTACGCACTTGATCAATCATAGTTCGTCTGAATAGTAAATGCTATGTTAATTGCTTCACCCGGTCATACTCTGTTTAGGCATATTTTCAGAAAGTGATAAAATCATAACACCACACATCATAATTCGAACAACATACGCCATAATTCTTACAACACACGTCATAATTCTTACAACACACGTCATAATTCTAACAAAACACATCATAAATCTAACAATCTACGTCATAAGACATAATTCTAACAACACACATCATAATGTCATAATTTTTGCAACACATGTCATAATTCTAACAACATATTTCATAATTAGAACACTACTTGTTCTAAAGTGATACATTATGTTAAAATGTAGATGAAAACAATGTTATAAATATGAAGATTGTTTCAATATTTTGTGTGCTATATAATTTTTCATGATGACTAAACAAACATACATTTGTAATTATGACTAGTGTTTGAAAAAAAAATCAGGAGTAACAATTTATAATTTCAAAGTTCCACAATTTAAAATATTGTTTCAGCTGACGGAAGAGGAATTGGTTAAAGTAGAAAAGAGAAGAACACAAAACCGGGAAGCAGCTAGAAGGTTCAGGCACAGACAGAAAGACAGGGGCGATGTCCTACAAAAGGTTAGACAGTCTTCATAAATTGTATCACTTCTTCAAAATCTGTCTAGAACGAGATTTTTCAGGACTGTGTGATGAAATCAGCATTGCTATTGCGCACAAGATTGCATCAGCATTAAAATAAAACATTCTAATATCTGGCAACTTCTAAAAACAGCTCTGTTAATATGATGCAGCATTATTATTATTATTGTTATTATTATTATTATTAATAGTAGTAGTAGTAGTAGTAGTAGTAGTAGTGGTAGTGGTAGTGGTAGTGGTGGTGGTGGTGGCATTAGTTGTAGTGGTAGTGCTAGTAGTAGAAGTAGAAGTGGTGGTAGTAGATGTTGTAGTGGTAGTGGTAGTAGTAGTGGTAGTAGCTGTTGTTGTAGTAGTAGTAGTAGTAGTAGTAGTAGTAGTAGTAGTAGTAGTAGCAGCCGCAGCAGCATCAGTAGCAGCAGCAACAGTAGCAGTAGTAGCAGTAGTAGTAGCAGTAGTTGTAGTAGTAGCAGTAGAAGTAATAGTAGTAGTAGTAGTAGTAGTAGTAGTAGTAGTGGTGGTGGTGGTGGTAGTAGTAGTAGTACTACTACTACTAGGAGTATTGCCATTATTATTATTATTATTATTATTATTATTATTATTATTATTAAAGTAGTGTTGTTGTATTTACAATTTATCTATATGTATATTTTATCTAAATAATATACAATATGGTGATGTAATTTATTGAATATTATTTTGAATGCTATTCTTTAATTTGGCAGTATCATTATAACGATGATGATAATGTACCCATCACCTTATAGGTATTGCACTTTTATCATTATTTCATAATTGTTATCAATATCATTGTTAACCTTATAGCTGTCTTAATAGCCAATAATTCTATCATCATTGTTATTGTGGTAGTAGTAACAACATTATCATGAATAAAACACACAAAATAAGGGCATTATTTAGAACGTTTTACTTTCGTTATCTAGAACATTATAAAACATATTCTGTAATATGTAATTATTTTCTCTGCTTGACAAATAAAATGTTTAATTGATATTCTATTTAGTATCCATCATATATATTCATCTGGTTTGTGTGAGCTGAAAGAAATAATTATAATTTTGTTGATGGTAATTTTAATGATAATAACAATAAAAAAAATGAAATATAGATTTATTTCAATAAATATATGAATTAAGTAAATTAATAAAAAAAGAAATGATAATAATAAGAAAGTCTTTATTTAGCGAGAGGTCTCGTTTGAACAAGTGAATCTTCCATGAAGCCCTCAAACATATACACATTATTTGCATCAATGTGCTTAATAACACAGGCACATAAAAACAAAATCAATAACAGCATTAAAGAAATTAGTCCTCGATTTTAGGTACCAGTCAACAATACTTTTATATTGGAATGCTTTCATTGTTCCTTCTCTATATTTCAGGAATGCCAGAGACTTGAATCTTTGAATACACAGCTGCGGTACCAACTGACCCAGGTGGAGAAGGAAAGAGACATACTGAGAAACAAGTTCGAGGAACACATGCAAGTGTGTCCGCAGCGTTTACCGCGGCCATTTTATCAAACAGTTAACCAACGGGATAACACGTGACATCTGATCTAAATATTTTCATTTTGATTAAAAAAAAAGAGAATGAAAAAGAAGAAACGAAATAGAAAAAAAAGAGTCACACGACCTGAAATGTGTCACAAGGTGACGGATATGAGGAGACGAACATGTGACTGAACAGTCTATAAGTGACGCTTACTGGGTCTCGTGCTGGTGTTTAGTTGTATATGTATACAGACGTGTGTGCCTGTTTGTGTGTGCCATAATACAGAAATACAAATGTTTGTACATACGTCATACAGGGATGTGATCATTACTGTATACATCATTAACTTACGAGGGGAATGTGCCATTGCTTTTGTCGAGTTGTTGGTGTTAGAGTCTGTTTTTTTTACATATTTGTATATGTATTCCACGTTATTATTTATTTTTGTAATATCGTTGTTTGAAATTATCTATGTTGCAGATTTGGCCATTAATTGTTAGTTTCAGTGAATTATCATTTTTATTTCACCGAGTGAGCTGTGAAGTGGTGTTATATTGAGTGGCATATTCACGAGTCAACATGCCTATTTCAGTGTTTGCGAGCGAGTGAAAATGTAATTGATATTTCACTGAAATCAACTGCATGTATTTTTGATATTTCACTTAAATGAACTACATGTATTTTTGTTTCTATATTTTATTTGCTGATTGAAAAAAAAACAACTAATGATAAATCTCTAGAATTCAATAACAGAAAAAAGCCATAAAATAAAAGGCATTTGACCGTCTTGCTTAGATAATATAAATACCAATCACAGAAAAAAAAATCTTTTAATGTCAAATTTTTTTATTTTATTGTGTGTATAAATAAATTGGATTAGGGTCAAATTATTAAAAAAATGCGTTTGTGTTACCTTCTACGGTGGAAAATATACACTTTAATACAGTTTGTAACCCTTTCCCTATTTTCTTTTCTACGGATTTTTTTACAAAATATATTTTACATATTATTTAACAAAGATTCCTACTAAATGGGCAGGAAGCATCGCCTACATATATACACCTGGAGACTTTAAAAACGTACCACTAAGATACAGGTAATGTTAGGGCAGCAAATGCCACCCGATTTCAAAGGAAGGTTTATATACGCTAAGAGTGTCATATCTGTCTTCTACTGTCAAAATTTCCTGTCTGATATTTTTTTTTTTTATGCATTTTTACTAATTTTCGAAGCTACCCTGAAAAGTGAAAATTCACAGGCGTCAATAACGAGTGTATGAACCATTCGCCTGTATGTAAGAGGAGCGTTTTCAAAGTCTCTGAGTGTTAGTATAAGATTCATTATAATTATAAAAATTTTTTTATAATTAATTATCATATTACATTCCACATTTATAACATTTATAAATACTTCTTGAAATTTTGGACTGCAATTCCTCGTGCTACGCCAAATACATTGCATAGGAGAAACCATATCAATTGTCTTATACTAATATGTAAGAACGCACTATCAAAAAGACTAATCTTATTATTATTCTTTTTTTAATAGGGTTTAATACTATTTTCAACATATTTCAGGTTATGAATGGAATATCCAGTTTTATTGATGGAGGAAAACCTCAGAATGAAACTTAGTATAACCATCATTTTCGCAAGTAACTGATAAAGCTTTTTGATAGAGCGGTAGCAATGAGCGGTAAACGATCCGTTGAGACGACGCCTTGGAGCACTCGACCACGGAGGGCCCCTGATTTCTTTCTTTTTTTTTTTAATAAAGTTAGTGTAATGCACGTGAAATGACGTCACATATCACAGCCAGGTGATAATAGTTTCACATAATTTCCATACCATAGATCGTACTATATCTTTTTAATCAGAACAGAACAGAATATAGTTTTATTCAGACTTAAACTATATATTCAAAATTACAAATGTTTACAGTCAGGTCATATTAACAACAAAGTACAAATACAAAATACATTTTATACAATGACACGATGGATCAGTATCAATTTTGGATTGTGTTATTTCTAATCTGAAGATCATTGAATGTATAATACGATATATCATTTACTATTCGTTGATTGCAGTAATTGGATGAATTCGAAACTTACGGATTTCGCCAATACTAGATTCGTATATACTTTCTCTAAATATTATTAGATCTTTTTAAAAACCGATCGACAATTAACAGATAAAGCACGGTTACATACTAGTTATATTTAGTATTTTGAAGTTTGTCAGAAACTCACCAAAAACCCCCCAAAACAACATATAACTATTATTATATTCAGCTTCATCAACGCTCTGGTATCATCTGTAACAACTGCTTGTCACGTGCACAAACTAACACTGTTTGCCAATGACTCATTAACAAACACGTGAAGTACGGCCATTACATATAATGACACCAGTGCTGGCACGTGACGTGCACATGAAAGGATCACACTTTGATATGGTGTCGGGGACAAGCCTTATTGACAGGTTTTTGAAAGACATTATCATTATGTTTCTTTATATTACACAACTATTTTTATCTAATGTTTACCTCATTTTAATCACTATTTATAGATCATTTGAATACCATATTGTTTGTTTATATACATATTGATAAAATATATTAAATACAATGGTATATGTTGTAAAACCGTGTTACTTGTTTATTTATTAATATCTATCTATCTATCTATCTATCTATCTATCTATCTATCTATCTATCTATCTATCTATCTATCTATCTATCTATCTATCTGTCTGTCTGTCTGTCTGTCTGTCTGTCTGTCTGTCTGTCTGTCTGTCTGTCTGTCTGTCTGTCTGTCTGTCTGTCTTTCCTTCTTTCTTTCTTTTTTTCTTTCTTTCTTTCCTATCTTTCTTTCTTTCGTTTTTTCTTTCTTTATTCTCTTTACAGAGATTAACAATTGTAAATACACAGTGGCAGGTAACTTACGGGGATTCGAACTCAAGACCCTGATCAGTCGCGCATGAATGTATGAAATAGGGTGCTTTTTCAATCAATACCAGAGCAGTGATACATTCAAAAATGGAAATAAAACCAAAGGTCGGTACACACACTAGAGTATTTTAAATACACATTTGCATTTTGTAGATAAATAAATTTCAAAAGTACCATGTCCATGTATGTAGTTTTAAGTTTTAACTGTTACCCAAACTGTCATACATTTCTTACGCTTCCGTGATACCATGTCCCTAATAGTCAAATATAGTATTAAAATTAAATTCCTGTACTTTTATAGTGTAATATTTATTATATCAGAGTATACCCAAGTGAAAATAAACCATTCTAATAGTAAAATGAATGACATTCCTGAAATCGTTGGCAAAAAACTGAATTGTATGACCCTACCACATAACACTTACTTACATTTACATTGCCAATCCCAAGTTTATTGCGTGAAGTTTAACATTTATTTATTTCACTTCGATTGTGAAACAAGCTACTACAACTTGGACAAATCACGTTCGAAGTCTTCCTGTGTAGAACCACTACATATAAAATATGCGGAAAAAAGTGTCTTGCTCAAGGACAACACCACACAAAGCTGTGACGGAGGATCAAACCCACGACACTCCGATCATGGGTTCAATATTCTACCACTGGTCCACGCGCTACACACCCGTTCACTGCGTTATTTACTGAATTCTTCATATATTGGAATTCTTAAATGTATGTTTTTTTGCCAAAACCGTGGACAGTTTGTGGTTTAAGAATGCCTAAAAATAACATCAGCATAATACTACTATGTATATTAACTAAACTGATCAACACTATTTATATACATGTATTTATATGTTGAACAAGTCAATTACCGGTCATCTTTTATTTACAGAATACACGTCAAATATCAAACAATAGTAACTTTTTGTGTTTCATAGACGGATCCGTGGTATTTGTCGGGCGGGGACCACATATTTAAGGGTGAGATGACGTGTCTGGACAGAAGACTTATAAATGTTTGTTTGAAATATTGTGTCATTATAAATATTTAGAAAATCCTAGGGTCGGGTGTGTGTGTGTGTGTGTGTGTGTGTGTGTGTGTGTGTGCGTGCGTGCGTGTGTGTGTGTTGGGGGGGGGGGGGGGGTCGATCCACCAGTAAGTTACTAGTGACAATGGAACACGGTACAAATACGTTTTAAAATGTATATCTGAAGTATCAATCGTTATTATGTTAATATCACTAACAAGTGATTACATTTTAATTATATACATTTATCACTGATTAATGTATGTTTACATGTATATACTAAAACAAGCCAATACACTAAAAAACAAGCCAACGTTTTAGTATACACGAATGCAAATAGAACAGCAGAGCTAATTACGTTGAGAGTCAGTGATGTAAACCTGTTATCAACGGAGTTACCATGCTAGTTTAAACAATATTTTATTCACAATAAATCATGTTATTCATACATTCAACATACACATTAAATTACAGGTGAAAAGGATCCAGAATAAAGCTATAATAGCTTATATGTATCTGTTGCTATGTTGCGTTTGTGTTGTCTTTGTAAGATTGGAACGACATACTAACGACGTTATGAAGAACGATTTTCGGAAAAATTCAACAATTGTGTGATATTTTCCATTTTTTTTTAAAGTTGTTAAAACTCCTGGCTACTCTTTCTAAGTTCGACCGTGTGGCAGGAGACTGATTCCACTGCTTTTATCGAATTACATATTGAATATGGCATCCAATCACATTGGTGCTTGGCTTAAATTCAACAAACCATTGAGTCTAAAACTCTCATTCAAACTCAAAATCTGAAAGTTTGTAAAATATCTGAAAAATACGTTTGATAACTAAATATATGCTATAAAATGTACTTTAATCGGTGAGGTTTGAATCTGGCTTCATGCTCAAAAACGTTTTAGTGATTGATTTAATAATTATCTGGGAACCCCATTAACTGGTCAAATAATTTACTGTAACGTTATTTATTAACTCTGACTTATAATTAAAAACACAGACGTATTGAGCAAGGTCCATATTCGTCTTCTTTTTTATACTGGCCCAGTTGCAGCATACGCGAGATCAGTTTATTCATTAAAGTCAAGGCTTATGCAATATAACTAAATCTTAATGTAACTGATAAATTATTTGTGTACATACTTAACGTTTGTTAAACTATTGATATAAAGCATTTCCGTTGATAGAAATAAAGTATTACATAGTAATGAATCATAATTTTGACAATTTAACAAACACATCTAAAAATATACACTGCAAGGTGGTCAAATGGTAGAGCGTCCGCCTCGCACATGGGTGCGATCCCCGGCCGGGTCATAAGCCCCAGTCATAGTGTCACATTTAGGCCTCCATGTTCAGCTACGTTGCAAAACGTGACAGAACGTGACTACAACGTGAGCAATCGTGACTACAACGTGATCAAACGTATTGTCGCACGTTGTGACACACTGTGCTGCTTTATGCTACGTTGTGACCTCGTTGCACCCTCGTTCCTCTTGCTGCGTTGTGTTGTTGCGCTGTGACACATTGTACCACGCGCTGTTACGTTATGGACTACGTTATGCTCCGTTTTACCACACTCTGCTATACTGTGATACGCTATGATGCGTTTAAGATACGTTTTGGTACGCTATGAAATTCTCTGCCGCAGTGTAAGGATATCAGATGCAATCTTCCACACATATAATATATATATATATACCCCATATATCTAGGACCTCAAACCATTTGTGTTCTTGCTTAGCCAAGGTGCAGAACCTCGACTATGGATATCCAACTGGCAAATGCTGCTCTAGCCCTGGACAAAGACATGCTGCAAAACAGGCTGCAGCTGCAGAGGAAAGTGGAGAGAAGGGAGAGCGAGCGACGCGCACCATGTTCTACAGGGACTGACTCCTGCGACGAGAACAATTCGGCCAGTATCACCAATTGATGGATGAGCTGAGGAGGCGATACCACCTAGTCTGAAAGTTGCACTCTCCGACACCTCGCCACTGGTGACAGCTACCACTTCGTGATGTACTCCTTCAAAGTAGCCCATAACACCATCTCGGACATTATCAAAGAAGTCTGCGAGGCCGCCATCGTAGCAAAGTATTCTGAAGATGGGTCCTCAACATCCCAACTGCTCCAGATGAGTGGCGAGGTTCAGTAGAGGTTTTCAGAACCAGATGTCAGTTTCCACATGCTGTCGGTGCACTAGACGGGAAACACGTGGCCATAAAAAAACCGAAGAAGGGCGAATCCATGTATTTCAACTAAAAGAGGTACCACTCAATCGTCCTCATGGCTCTGGTCGACGCTGACTACAAGTTCATGTTGGTGAACGTCGGCTCGCCTGGCTCTTGTTACCTCAGAGATCACATCGTCACCGACCGCATCGGTTGGCCACAACCACACACTCTTTCAGGTGATGACAGAGACAAACTCACCCTTGTTGTACAGGCATTCGTTGACTTGTATTTATTCCTTCTGGACCACAGACAGCACAGTGGATGCAGCCCTCTCCTTCATGGCCGGTGTTTGGGTGCTGGTGGACTCTCCCTAGTCTGGTCTTCGTCACCGGTCATGGCTGCCCCTCTCACGCCTACACCACCGTTTTTATCGGCAAGTGCTGGTGCATCTTCCTGGATTATAGGCGGCTCCGCATCCTCCCTGCTCCTGGAGCTACTTATAAACTTCTAGAATGTACACAATGTATTTCGATCAATAGTCAATGAATAATACTTTGGTCAATCGTGCGGGCTGTGTTTTATCTGAACGTGTCAGGCGCACACCACGATGCTGAAGCGTGGTCGCAGCGAGGCATAACGTGGCGACAACGAGGCTAGGCCGTGGCGGCAGCGAGGCATAACCAAACTTAGATCTTCGGTAGCACCTGTCAATTGTGTAACCACGGGATTACAACGAGGCGATAGCGTGTCAATAACGTGGCACAACGTGGCACCTGGCTGAAATTTGCAAAAACAAAAAATCCAGAACGTAAGTGTCAGAAACGGGGCACAGCGGCGTGGACCAAAACGTGACACTATGACTGGGGCATTACTAAATCTTGAAAAATAGTACTATAAGTTTCCTCGCTTGGTGCCCAGCATTTAGAGGATAGTTCTAGGTCTGTTCGCCCCGTTATCAGTATAATGTGACTGGGGAGCGGGGTATCGTAACATGTGTTTGCGACATAGCACTCCAATGTGACAGCGCTCAGAAGACACCGTCGCGATATGACTGAACATCTTTTGAAAATGACGCTAAACACAGCGCACATTAATGACCCTACATCATCGAAGTAGGAACACATATTTTACTCACTGGCAAATGATAATGTGCATTAATGCAATATAGTTTTATCATTTACAACTATTAAAACGAGGACAATTTCATGTTGATTGTTTTGGGCAGAGGAAAACCCTAGAATAAATCTGAGTAGAACCACCGTCCTTCCGCAAGTAACTGGCAAACTCGAACCTACGACCTTAGCGGGGAGAGGTAAGTGGTCTTGAAGACGGCGCCTTAGACCACTCGGCCACGGAGGACACCTGTCCCATCATATGTACGTATTCTTGTGCAACTTGTAATTGTCTTGGTAAAAATTTTGCAATGGGATTAATAAACTAAAAATAAATAGGAAATGATTAAATAAAAATTATCAAGAAACCATATCAACATACACATTGGCATAATTAGGGGAGTGGATAATAACGTTTAATCGAGGTGGGCAGGTCCCTTAGCGTATATATAGAGACAAGAAAAGAAACATACGTGGACCCTTTCCCCGATCAAAATTTGAGTTTCTAAGTCAATAGGCCATCAATTTTAACAAACAAGGTCTCGTTCTATCGCTGAATGATTTATCTTCAATATTGTACCAATATTTATACATAAATCGGCGGTTTGAAGACGATATTGCACTGGGTTCCTAAAAACGGCGTTATTTTCGATCGTCAACAGGTCTGGTAACGGATACGACGTCAGTGTCGTACGGAGCGAATACAGTGCCGTGTCTGATTGGTTTTAATTCGCTGTAATTTTTATAAACGTAGTCCGGACATGCTTAACTTCTAAAATTTTCCATAAGCGCCTCAGCGACTCCGATCAGATTGGCGCGCTTCAGCACGTGGCCAGTTTGAAAAAACAAAGCCGAGGATATCCGAAAATGCTACTTTCGTTGCCACAGATGTTTGTGAACAAATATTATGCTGTAATGACTATTTACCTTTAAACATCGTTTTTGCTTTACTTACCGGATCGATTGTGAAGATAAATCATTCAGCGATAGAACGAGACTGGGTTTGTTAAAATTGATGGCTTATTGACTTAGACACTATAATTTTGACTGGGGAAGGGGTCCACGTTTGTTTCTTTCCTTGTCTCTATAGGTCTCACTGAACAATTACCTCCCTTACATGACGGTAGCAAGATTATTACGCCCAAGAAATTAGAGCTGTGTATAGCGGTTGGGTAATTTTTTTTTAAAAAATGCATAAAATGTCATATTTTTTGTACATATGGGAACATTGGAACATTTTCATGATTTCTGCAAAGTTTGGGTGACCCTGGGAACTGTTTGATGATGCTATAACAGTTTAAAGATGCGTAGTGATACACTGCAACAAATGGGCAGAATTGTCAAAAATGAAGGGGTGCCATCAAACCATCGGAATTGTGAAAAAGCAACCTGGTCAACCCCATGTTTTTTCTGCATATTTGTACCAACAGAGGACTATCTATGGGAATAAGGCACTTTTAGAACCATTGGTAATGTATCCAGTGTTCCAGAAGTGCATGTCTCTATATGTAGAACAGTTCAAAATTAATTGGTGTGTGAGACGTATATCTACGCTAGGGGAACTGCCCACCCCCATTAAACGTTATTATCCACTCCCCTAGCTCCTGTGATTTTTAGAATAAAACATCGTTGTAGTGATGAAACATTATTGCGTCGTTCTTGATATTGCAGCTGTCATATTGCTGAACGAAAGTCATATGTATATCACAAGTTTTTTTATTTCAGTGTAAGTAGACACTTGACTGCATTTATGAATCACAAACTTACAACTATTTATTTATATCTTATTATTAATCAAACATAGTATAATATTTAGCCTCATTCACAAAGTCAGTTTTAGCTCAACTGGCGAGCTTAGATGACGATATTCCTGGTTTCAAGTTTTTTATTTTCGTGAATGTATTTATAGAAAGAATCATGTTCACGAATCTCCAATATCGACCTCGTAAAATGCATTTCTTTTAAATACTTATGTTTTCAGCAACGCTATGTGTATTTGTATTGAATAAACTGTATTCGTTTTGAATATGTGAATTTCAATTTTTAATTTTATCTTTTTTTATTCATAGAATAACTCCACAAAGACGGTTTCAGTTACGTTTATAGTTATTAGAGATATTTCGGTTACATAACTACTTTATCAGTTTGGTCAAGATCTAATGGAAACTGAGCTCATCATACTTTCATTTTATTTGTGTGTACACTTTACAATATTTCATCAACATCAGAGACCGTATTTGTATCATCATAGGATGCAACATCTGCCAGATTATCATAATTCCCCACCATCAAATTTCAATTCCTGTGTATGTATTTCACAATATTTTTTTTTTTTTTACAACCACATGTTTTGTTTGTACACATTTTACTGCACGAACAACCTTTTGTCCACAACATTACATTGTTATTAACTTTTTCTATATTTCCAACACTATCCAAGACTATTGTCAGTTTATTTTCCCCTATTATCCACCCATGTGTAGTAACATTTGTTTACATTTCAAATCACACTGATTCCATACTTGTGCAACCCAATACGAACGCTTCAAATGAAAAAGTAATGCTTCATAAGATGAAATATAGTTTTCTTCTGAACCCTGCCTATAAATTAAACTATCTCTTACTTTTTCTAGAAATAGTTTGTGATTTTCGGATTCTGTCAAAGCAACAATGATTCTGGAGATGTTAAACTATTTGTTGTGTTAGATAAGGCATATCTATTATTTTTAAGATATTCACAGCAAATAAAACGTATAAAGGCATTGAAGCCTTCACTTTGATTGTTATTAAAGAAACAGGCAAGATTTCCAGAAAATCCATTAACATACTCTTTATTTATAAATTTGAAGTGTTTTCTTAAAGTTTTGTAAAATACAATTTTCCATGACCATAAAAATGAATAAGATATATAATCACAACTGGTACATATGTAAAAATATCACACTCAATTCCCATGTAATCTATATCTTTACTTATTGATTTACAAAGATTACTTAAGGAAATGTAGTTCGATCTATTAAATCAGTCAATACTGTAAAAACTTTGTCTGAACCATCTGAAATCTTTTGCAAACCAATATGGTATATTTATCATTGTTTGGGGAATATAAAACTATGTTTGTATAAGAACAATTCAAGGCATAAAACCACAAATATTTCTTCAACAACACCATTTGAAACTGTTTTACAAAGAGTTAATTCATCAAATTCACTATTTACACTTTCTGAATAATCAAAACAATCCCTATTTGTCCTGGTAAATACTTTAAGGATAAGGTGAAAGTCAAGTTGACTATCAAAAGCTAGAAAAATAGCTTTCACTCCGTAGTTGAAGTAAGTAACAACATACTTGTGAAATAATACTTGAATGTAATCAGAAAACTTTTGGTATACTCGTTTTCGAAGTATATTTACAAAGAAAATTGCATCATAAATCAGACAGACAACTGATATAGTTTGACTTTGGGACCATTCAATCATTATTTTCGTCATTTTTATCTCTTGTTGTTTATCTTTTAAATTGTTTTTTTAAACCAGCAGAAGTTTGCTTTTTTACACTAATCGAGTAAGTTTTATTACCTTTTGTCAAGCAAAAGCATAACCAGAAGATTTTATACAATTTGAAACATAGTGTTTGAAATGTGTATCAGCTTTAACATCCAAGTTTGGAATTGTACAAATGTTTGATCACCTCATTTCTTTCAATAGCATGTCTCAGAACAGAATATTCAACTTTAGCAATACATTTCATAACGTTAAGTTCAACTTCTTGCAACATGCTAAATGACAAATCATATATCTTGTTTAAAGCCATATCTAAAATGTCTTTTAAATTTGAAAGGGTCAAACCACATGTAGGCATATAATGTATAAATTTTGTCAGTGATGTCTTTGAAATTGAGTTAAGAGCATTCTTTATATCTTTATTTATGCAAGACTTATGTCCCTCATCTAAAGCCTGTGAATGCCTTTAACGTTCATAGCAAAACTACCTCCTTGAAAGTGTTGAGTTATTTCCGAGGGGAATAATTCAAGGTCACTTAAATATTGTGGAAGAAGTCTGTTGTAGTACGTAGATCCGACTACCTGAGATATTTGTGCCATGTGTTTCAAACACAGGTTTCTTAAATCCCAATTACCACTTCTCATAGACATATAATGAGAAATATAAATTAATAGATCTTGGTGTATAAGTTGGTGCCACATGTCCATGTAGCATTTTCTTTACAATGTTTTTTAAAAATATCTTCAAAGTCTGATTGCATTCCCCATGTTAAATCTTTAATGGTTGAGAATTGTTCAGCAAATGATATTTCTGTATTAGTTGCAAAATGTTTTATTATATAAAACACTTCCGAGGCATCTGGCATTTCAACGTTTTCCTCATTCCTCTTTTCAAAAAATATTTTAGGCTCAAGTATAATTAAGGACTGCCATATTTGAAGGAAAAAACTGTGAGTTTTATCAAAATTGCAAGCTGTAGATATTAGATTGGACAAAGTACCTTTATGTAACAAATCTATCAACTGTTGAAGGCCAAGGTCAAGAAATTGTTTCATTATTACCAATTGAAAGTGTTTTAAAGTGTGCCAGTCACCAATAAAAGGCAACACCCATTCAAGTTCCCTTTTCCACGCAGATTTTAATTGTACAATGTCATCATATGTTTTACCATCACCTACTATAACCTACTATTACTAAACAATTCAGTCTTTTATGAATACCAAGTGAGTCGTATAATTTAAAAAGTAACTGCTGTATGGTGTATTTATTATCAGCATTTTCATCTAAAACATACAGGTACTCTATTTTACTTTGATCTGTTCTTTGCTCATATCATTTTGACTGAACAGTCTGAAAACCTTCCAACAAGTTTTTTAACACCATCATCGATATCTGAATCAATGCAATATTTTTCTTAAACAAAAGGCAGACATGTCTTTTTGAATTTCTTTCTTTTCTGCCAATTGGTTTAGAGTGTAAAAAATTCACATCTGTCCACTTCCTTTGTGGTTAACATTTATTGTTATCTCCCTTTGTAACTTCCGCTTGGACACTTGAATTAACCAATCTGAATTGTTATATTGGTTTGCGGTTTTATGTTGCGCTATTGTAGCCGAGAACCGACTTCGTGGCGCGTATAAATTTGGCAGCAACTTTTAAGACTAAAAAAAGAATACACCCGCAAAATTACCGATTTTTAAATACTTTAATTAGATACAAATGTGTTTTTTGGCAGGAAAATGTCGTTTGTAGTTTTACAGCAAATTACAAAAATTACAGATTTTGTATTAAGGCTCAACACTTTGATGAGTTTTGGTCTATGATAGAAAAACAAAAAAATACATTAGGGCCTAGGCCTATTTCTGATCAACACATAATCTGGGGCCCGTTTCACCAACGTTCGTAAGTTTGCGAAATTCTAAGTGTAAAATTTGAAGCAAAAAAAACATAATGGTGACAGCTCTACATTTAGTGTTTCGTTTAGGGTCTACATCATTCAAAGAAGTACAGGATTACAGAAGTGTCCTCAAATTCCTTGCATCATTTTATGAACTACAGAGTAAAATTAACGTCTTACTATCAATCCAGGGGTCGTGCGTTCGAATCCTCGCTCGATTGCATAGACATGACGCTAAATGTTCATTCAATCAATTTTACATTTAGTTGTTTATTACTCTTAAATGCGTGTAGAAAAGATGATAAACGTATTTATATAGGAATATAATCCCAAACACCCATGGCTACATAAGTAAATAAACGTTTGAAAGCTTTGGCCAATATAAGAGGACGCTAATTTATTAAGAACTTGTTAACAAACAATCCAGTATAATATTTGCTTAACTCATTAAAAGATAACCACCTTAGCTCTTGTATGGGGTATCAATAAAAAATCCATTTAGCAAGTGCTGTTTAGTAATATAAAAACGTTTTTAATGTATGATTTATTGCAGTTTCCTAAGATATCACAACCATAATCAAACAATTCAATTCAGTATTTTGTTTAGCATAAACAGACGCTATGTTTTCGCCATTACACATATTGCGTTTTATACAATACAAACACGAAATACGAATAAGAGCATTTACAATACAAGTAAATAAAGTGAGAAAAGCATGAAAATAAAATATTACATATTATAAGAATTATGTGTGTACCGTTATGCGCTTTGTAGAGGCTCATTCTGATTTAGTTTCTTTGTTATTTGATATTCAAGTTAATTACTAACTTAATTATTTAAATAATACTTTCCTAAATATCTTAATTACTAAATTATTTAATTACTAAATTATTCAGTTACTTAAATACTCAATTGCTTAATGATTTAATAACTAAATGCATTCAATTACGCAATCATTAAATTACTTAATTACTCAATCACTCATTTGCTTAATTACTCAAGTACTTAATTAATACATTGCTTAATCAATCCCCTGCTTAAATAATTCTATTTATGTTCCATTGCTTACTATTATGTGAAATTGCATATAAATTCTATAGGTTCACTGGGTCGGGTTTCTATTATATAATATTTTGTAATACATATATTATTGTATTGTCATACACATGTCACTATGATAATTTTTTTACTTACTAATTTTCTTACTTAATTGCTTATTTTATTTAAATTGCTTTCATAATAGTTAACTTATTTATTTATCTAGTTATTTGCTTACTTACTTATTTGCATACTTACAATGTGTTTACATATTTATTACCAACAGTATGACTAGACAAGCGTGTTGATCACAAGGTAAAATAAAATTTAACGTTCATTTAGGCAACAGGTATTATGGTCCCGTGCAAAGCATGAAACTCACTTGACTTGCCCAAGCATGAATATTTGTCAAAGACGCACCTTATCGAATAAGTAAAACATGGCTGTGTCGGTAATGTACTTGATAACTGACACGTGGACAAACAGTCAATTAAATAATACTAATTACGCTAATGTTTTTGTTTTTACCGGATATGTGTGTGCATATTCACTTAGTCGATTACAATACTGAGTGCTCAATCATAAGGACATAGAAATTGTATATGTTTTTTGGTATTAACCATTTCAACGGAAATTCAACAGTTCAAATAGTCTATGTGAATCCTTATTTGCGTATGATCGGATGACAGGAATGAATATTATATCGTAGAGTTGGTAAGTTACTTTATACATAAACTTATGATAAATCTAACAGATTTTAAACACAATATCAAAATTGAAATGCATCTATATATACTCAGTAAGAAAAGAAAGTGTGCACTGTCGTTTTTTTCCAAAAATGTCCATGTTGGAAAAAAAACAAATCATATCATGTTTGGTACCAATTTTTGAAGCATTTTATTGGCTTTTACGAGGATGCATTTGTTTTGTAAATTGACAATAGTCATGTTATAATTTTGCTGCTCAAACAACACAGGGGTCGAAATAAAAAGTTGCAAATTAACGGCTACTTTTTAGCCAGTAAAGAACTTGAATTTTCAGCAATTTTTTCAAAGACATCTTGTTTGTTTTGCTTTAATAACGTGTATGACCACCTCTTGCGTTGATACAAGCAATGAGACGTCGACGCATCAACGTATTTCTATTGCAATTAAATGCTCTACTTAAGTCTGCGATGCTGGTGCCACTAGCATGCATTACCATTGCCTGAAGACGTTGTTTTTTTTACTGAGCCTAGACATTATTTATAGATATTTAGCGAATGTGTTTGTGTTTTTACTCTCATAAAAGGTGAATGACAGAATGTGATTAAACAGGTTTTAATCAACATGTACTTCTCCCATGATGTGCAAGTGCATAAATAATGAAAACACTCTATTCTCTAAATAATTGTTATCGGTAAAATATACAAGGCAAATTTTATGCTTCACTGAAAACAATTTTTGTTTAATGTCTTCCACAATTTTTTTTCACATGATAGCACTTTTAGGTAAAAAAATATGGGAATAACAAAACTGCACACTTTCTTTTATATATCTTTCTTTCTATATCTTACTCTTATATATTACCTGGAATTGGCTAAATACAGTAGTGGATTATAAGACAACTAAGATGTTGTTTATGTTTTTACTAAGGTATAAGTATGTGTATGCATATTTGCAATTGATACAATGCATGAAGGAAAATACTAATACAAAACTGAAGAAAAAAGAAAATGAAGAAGAAGAAGAAGAAGAACAATAAAGCAAAACAAAACAAACCATAAAGAGTATAATTCATGAAATGATTTTTAGCTCGACTATTTGTAAAATCGGTAGGAACGCCATTCGCTCGCGGAGTGATATTTGTCAAAATCACGTGACAAATTTCACATTTTGACAGAAAATTAGTGAAAAACACATGCCTTTTACTGAAAGATCGGTCAATTTGTCATTTTCCTCCAATAACAGATAAGATAGAGATTCCTTTAATACCACCAATTTCTTTTCGGGAAACATATTTAACATTGCTGTACACCGCGTAAATCGAATCTCAAGTCCACAATTTGCACCCAAAATTTCACTTTTAAACACTTTGATTTAAAAAATCGGTCCTTACAGCGAGAAAAAATCCGAAAACTTCACCAGATAGATCAACAAAATTTCCATTCTGCCAAAACATACATCGATAGTGATTATGTCAAGATTTGATCTTCAAGCTGGAATAAAGTCGTAGTTTTCCCGAGACGTTTAGACAAAATTGACGGTTTTTATAATGGCTAAAAAATGTCCAAATTTCAAAATCTGATAAAATGTTTGTTTTAACAGCGAGAACGCAAAATGTTAGCTCAAAACAATCATTAAATTGTCTTAGGTCAATATGCAAAATTTAAGGAAAATTAGGAAAAAAAACCCCGTTTTTTTGCCGAAATTCAGTTTTTTGACCGTCGTGCTACAATGATTTTGCATTGAAATAGGCATCAAGAAATTATGGATCGATGTGAAAAATCCTTTTTTTCATAATTTCTAAAAAAGTTGTGAATTAAAAAATCACATGCTGTACATTAGCCTATTGTTATTAACTTACGTGCAAAAACAAGTCTTCAAAGGAAAATAAAACATTTAGAAAATATGCTTCTTCAGACGACTGGCGGGGCATGGTTGGAGTTGCATGGCTTATATCTATTAAGTGTCCGTTATATATTATTATAATAATCAATGACTTACATTTGGTAATAAATAACAGCGCATTTATAAACTTAATGCAATTCTGAGACTATTTAAAACTTTTAAAACATATGCTTTGAATGCATTTTATTGTATTAAAATTCATTAATAAAACTTGCGGCTATCGATTTCACTTATTCCCAGTGACTAAAGCAGTACAAGTAAAATCTATAAAAACGAGCAGGATAATGCAGACATTCGGAACACTTCGCCGATATCCCATATGCCCAATGATGATGAACTGGCCTAGAATGAATATTTGTAGTGCACATTCATCGAAAGCTAGCGATAAATAACGAGTACAATAATATGTTTATTACAAATGTCAATGATATAGGCTTTAGATAATGTACGTTAACACACACTATTTCAATAATCAAAACAATGAAGCTTTTCTTGCTGTTTGTTCTCGCTAGGCTACTTGTCACAAAGCAGCATTTATAATTATTTTATTTTAATTGTGTTACGAGCTGCATTTGATGGATGTGAGGGCATTGTTTTTAGTTAGGAAATATGTCTGTCTATCAGAAATCGTTTCCGCTCCAAAACATTTTCTATTTATTGCTGTATGAATATACAATTGCTATTTTATCATCGGCTTTTAGTCAGGATTGGATACACGTTTCCTATCATTCTCTGTGAAATCTTGGTTATATATTAAACACATATTGCAATTTCTTATTTGTGTATTGCACATTAAGAGTATATAACTTGTATTGCTGTCTATTGTTTGTATGGGATTATACACCATTTGTCAACAGTATCTTATTTATGTTACGGCGTTCAGCGTATTTACTCATCAATCCGAGGATTTACCAAACTGTTAACCAATACTATATGCATCTTATATCTGCAAGTAAACTGCTTTCCCACATATCCAGAGGTAGGAAAGCCAAGGCCACAAAACAAAGTGAATGACCGAGCTTGACTTAGACAGTGCAAAATTGCAGTCTGAAAAAACATACACACTATTTTAAGTTTACTAATAAGGTAGATAGACTAATTAGCTCAGTCGGTAGTCAATCTGACTATTAAATCATGACCGTGAGTCCCTGTCTGGCCAGTCTCCATAATAATTGATATACAACATTACGTCTCATTGTCATTTGTTGTTGTATGGTGTTTAGCGACACTTTCAACACTTTTTCAGTTATATATCGCAACAGTTATCCAAGCGCTGCCACACTGTAGTATTATGCCACAGACACATGGTACGATACCCCACCCTGTCACATTATACCGACAATGACTAACTATCCTCTAAGTGCTGAGCGCCAAAAAAGGATTGATTGATTGATGGAATATTTAGCGTCATTTTTATCCATCGAGGGCTTACAGACGATCAATTTACCTAACCACTGTTTCCTGAGATTAACCAGTATTCGAGCACATCCCATCTTCGCAAGATTACTTTCCCGCTTGAATCGGCGGTGAGAGACGAATGATAATGAGACACAATGTCATATATCAATCATCACGGAGACTGTAGCTGGGCAGGGATTCGAACTCACGACCCCTGGATTGATAGTCAGACGCGTAACCGACTGAGCTTATCGGGCCCGGCTGCCAAAAGAGGAAAGTTCTAGCACCTTTTTATACCAATATGACCCGGCTGGGAATCTAACCCACAACATTCCACATGCAAGGCAAATGCTCTACCCACATACCACCGTTGCATATTATTGCCATTTGTCTCTCATCGCTGATTCAAAATTGAAATTTATCAGTTATTTGCAGAGATGGATGTAATCAAGTACTGGGTCACATGAAAGAGTGGTTAGTCATCGATGACATTAAAATGACACCTAATAACTAAACAAGAAAATCAAACTAATAATTATCCGAACATTTTGAACACTGTCACCATTTTGTTATAAAGTTCAGCAAATTAATGAAAGCATTTTGAGGATTGGTACCCATCATTTTTATCTGACCTAAATATATATGTAAGTCTAATTATGATTCCATGATATATTAAGGAGCTAGACCGAACAGGTTGATCAGAAATATTAACATTGTGACTTTGGCTAAAATCTTACAAAAAGCAATTATTTTGTAATTTTAATTATTTATTTTTACATATGACTGCAAACATTACAAGAAACAAATACAGCTGTCAACAAAAACAATCTACATTAGATACAAACAGTTATAATACATGCATCGTCAACCATATTTAATACGATATTTGATGTTTACAAGATTATTAATCATACTATAAATGGTTAAAGTTCACTATTTCAAAGCGAAACAGTCAGATTAAGATTTTTTTTCACTGAGAAATCGATATAATTTTCAAAAAGGTATAAAATAAGATGTCAATCCCAATGAGGTCTGCATGTGTTAGTAGCCTTTCAAGTTGATGTCATGTACGAGGTGGTTTTATTGATTAATGATAACTATATCAGTCATTAATTAATACAATTGGTTTCAGAGAAGATGTTTAAAGAAATAGTGATAGCCAGCGAGTGATAGACAAAAAACAATCACAAAAGCTCACTTGAACCTTTGACTCGTATGATCTAACAAGAGGCCAAATAAGGCTTTAGTCTCTCAACTGATTAACCATTCACTTCCATTTTATGGATTAAGCCTATGAATGACTTATAGATGAAAAAAATAGAATTATCCATTTCCCCATAGCATTTCCATGTAAAAATGTTCCCTTACTGGGTCCTAATAGACCATAGCCCATTTTCTTAAACACACTTAAAACCCTTGTTCATACAACCATTTACACTAAATATGAATATATTTGGCTAATAAGTTCATGAAAAGATAGTTTTGTAAATTTCAGAATTGTACCCTTTTTTAGACTCCGTATGGATATTAAATTCCCTGTATTTTAATAATGTACCTATTTTCAACTGTAGCGACTACATAATTTTTCATATCTCAAGTCACTAAATAGATGATAACAAGAGCAGTTCATAAGACAGTGGCTTCAATATCTATATCATTTGTCATAAAAGAACCAACTTTGATTGAGACTGTTGACTGATCTAAGTAAACAGGACTTGTCTCACTTACTAAATTGAGTGGTCTTTTAACTGTCAAACCTTTTTATAAAGATTCAATTCGAAACATGCAGTGGCTGCTGAGATATAAACGTTAACCATAGTTTCAGGACTCACACTACTATTATTTCTCTTGAATACTCCGGACCAACAGATGAAAGAGGTAGAAATAAAACTTTAGTTCTCTTTTTCTTCTTTTTTCAAGGCTTATTTGGATTATTTAATTTTTCCTATCATGTGTTAAATAGTCAGACATCGCCACTGAAACTTTGATGCTGATACCAGATTTCTGGGCAATTCTGTGTCATTTCGGAATTGTTGGTTTGAACAGCATAATGGGCGAATAGTTGACATATTATTACTCTGAAAATGGATAGGTGTCACAAAACCATTGAATTAAAAAAAACAACCAAAAAAAACAAAAACAAACAACCTCGTCAATGTATGCTTTTTCCCCTTTATAATTGCATGTGTTGAACCAGTGAAGAATTTGAACCAGAAACATGCTGCAGATTTTGATTTTTTCACTTAGATTTGGACATAACTGTTTCTATGGGAAATGTAATAGTGGTGTAAGATGTTCTAAGTCAAACAAGGGTCATACTTTGAAAAAATAAATCTTGCAAGAGATATCCCACTTTGATTTCACAACTGCAAATTAAGCCTTACATAAAAATTCAATTCATTGAGTGGTTGGTAAGATATGGACTTGATGGTATTTGCATGCAAAACTTTAACCAAAATTTCTACGTCAAACAAGGGCCATACTTTGCATTATATATTGCAAAAGTTATCTAACGTTGTTATTGTAGTAAGTGTGGTGACTGGGAAGTATTGTGTGGAATTTAAATCAAATACATTGAGTGAGTGGTGAGATATGATTTTGTTGGTACTTGCACTCACAATTTTAACTAGAATTTCTAAGCCTAACAAAGGCCATAGTTTGCATTATATTCAAGCAAGAGTTATCTAACCTAGTTATTGTAATAAGTTTGATGACTGAGAAGTTTTGTGTGAAGTTTTAATCAACTATATTGAGTGATTGATGAGATATAGCCTTGCATGCAAGTGCTCCCAAATACAAATCAAAGTCTCTTTACTGGCGCCTGTAAACCCTAGCCGCTTAATATGAACAAAGTTAAAACTCTTATTCATAGGGATCTTTTGAACCAAGTATGAACATATTTGACTCATCAGTTTTTTAAATGTTTAAAATTTCTCAATTTTAAATAATTTTAATTTTTATAGGCCCCTGCAGACAACATGTGAATATCAATTATCCTTTAAAGGACCCAGTCCTTACAGTTATGACTAAACAAGTATCCAGACATCAATGAAATCAATTACTATCTTAAATATGAGAATAACAACAATAATCCAGACATCAAGATCATTGAAGTACTACCTAAAGTATGAGAAAAATTGAAATTTCTGTTTTCCCATTATTCTTATGTATAAATCAAATTAGGATTTATACCAAATATGAACACATTTGGGTTTTCAGTTCTTGAGAAGATTAATATGAGTATTTTTTTCTTAACATGAAAGTCCAAGTATATATCAACGCATAATATTGATATTGGCCTGCACTTATTATCTAATCTGTAAAACAGTATCAATTCTGAAATATAAACTGTTTGGCGGAGCTCTAGTATAATTGATATTCCTTTCCTTGCACTTTCGAATCAACCCAACATGAATCTTCATCTGTCAAATCTTCCATCAACATGCATGCACTTTGGTAAACCAAATATGGCTGAACTCCTGAGCGATGTGGAGATAAATATGACAAAAAATAAATATTGAAAAAATTGAACTTTGCTTTGAAATATTTTTTTCTAATCTTGTAAACAGTCTCAGTAACTAGGTAACTTTTATCAATATATGATCAGTTAACCTAATCACTATTTCCGGGGATTCAAACTCAGCATTTTTAGATTCATAGTCAGATGCTCAACCAAATGAGCCAATCTTAACATTTTTTTTGAATTGGGTTTAATGCCATTTTCTGAAAATGGAAGTTAATATATATGGCATATTCAGTTTTATTAGGGAAGGATGACCTTAGAATGAATCTGAATAAACCAATTCTCCTTCCGCAAGTAAATAGAAACTTTCTTACAGTTTGTGGACCGAACTATGCTTAAACCCATAACCTCGGCCATGAAAGATAAGTAGTCTTGAAACAGCGCTTAAATCACTCTGTCACTGAGGACTTCTCCTGCACTTTTTGAATGTAGAAGTTAATACGGAAAAATGAATGTCACTGCATGAATGTTGATGTTGAATGTTTTAGCGTCATTTTCATGCCGTCGAGGGTTTACAGACGAATGCGGTAATAAGAAATAGTTAGTGTTAATTAAGTTCTTTATTATGAAATTTTTACATAAGGAAACTAACTTGATTAGTGTTAAACATCATTTGACTGACAGTTTATATCTTTTTGGCCGGGCTATGATGAAAGCTGAGATGAATGATGTTTGAAAGCTTTAACCTTAATCATGATCTCTGTTACAAGCAGCCAACATTCTATTCACTACCCTTACGCACCGCTTCATTCTGATATAACATAATATTAAAAATACAGATGTATGATATATATACTGTATAAAATATATACACCATATAGAAATATATATTATTACATACTTTACGGTGAAGGATGGTGATAAACCCATGATATCTTTTTAATATTAACCTAGTGTAATATCACTTCCGATTCATCGTTCAGTGTTTTCTGTATAACTCGGTTCTCGTACATGAAATGCCGAACTATATTCTGACTTCCTCGAATATACCAATGGCATTGATTTGTCATGGTAAAATGACGTTATTTTGTGAATAATATCAATGGTCAAAGGGAAATAACTCTTGTTCAGTTAAAACTGGTATTTATAGTCATATATGATCAAAGGGAAATAACTCTAGTTCAGTTGAATAATTTTAACGGTGAAAGGGAAATATATCTTATACAGTTAAAACATGTTACTTACAGACATGGTTAAAGGGAAAAAACACCAGTTCAGATTAATTATTGTTACGTATAGATTTTAATGGTCAAAGGTAAATAACTCCAGTCAATTAGAAATGTCACTTATAGTCATTAATGGTCAAAAGTTAATACATCTTCTTCAATTAAAACAAGTTACTTATAGTCATTAATGGTTAAAGGGAAATAACTCCAGTTCAGTTGAATAATTGTGACATAAAGTCATTAATGGTCAAAGGGAAATAACTTCAGTTCAGTTGAATTATTGTGACATATAGTCGTTAATGGACAATGGGAAATAACTCCAGTTCAGTTAAATATATAACTTAAAGTTATTAATGGTCAAAGGGAAATAACTCCAGTTCAGTTGAATTCTTGTTCATGGTCTAAGGGAAATAGCACTTGTTCAGTTAGCACTGGTTACTCGTAGTCATAATTGGTCAAAGGGAAATAACTCCAGTTCAGATGAATGATTGTTACGCAAATTTGTTTATGGTCAAAGGGAAATTACTCTGGTTCAGTTAGAAATATTATTTATAGTTATTAATGGTTAATGGGAAATAACTCTTGTTCAGTGTAATTGTTGTTAATTATAATCATGTATAATCAAAGGAAAATATCTCTTGTTCAGTTAAATATATTACATATAGTCACTAATGATCAAAGGGAAATAGCTCTAGTTCAGTTGACTATATTACAAATAGTCACTAATGATCAAAGGGAAATAGCTCTAGTTCAGTTGAATTATTGTTAATGATCAAAGGGAAATAACTCTTGTTCAGTTAAAACGTGTTACTTATATTCATTTATAGTAAAAAGGAAATATCTCCAGTTCAGTTTAATTATTGTAACATATAATGTTAAAATGATATTAATAGTCATTAATGGTCAAAGGGAAATAACTCCAGTTCAGTTGAATTATTGTGACATAAAGTCATTAATGGACAAAGGGAAATAACTCCAATTCAGTTAAATATATAACTTAAAGTTATTAATGATCGAAGGGAAATAACTCCAGTTCAGTTGAATTCTTGTTCATGGTCTAAGGGAAATAACACTTGTTCAGTTAGCACTGGTTACTCGTAGTCATTAATGGTCAAAGGGAAATAACTCCAGTTCAGATGAATTAATGTTACGCAAATTTGTTTATGGTCAAAGGGAAATTACTCTGGTTCAGTTAGAAATATTATTTACAGTTATTAATGATTAATGGGAAATAACTCTTGTTCAGTGTAATTGTTGTTACTTATAATCATGTATAATCAAAGGAAAATATCTCTTGTTCAGTTAAATATATTACATATAGTCACTAATGATCAAAGGAAAATAGCTCTAGTTCAGTTGAATTATTGTTAATGATCAAAGGGAAATAACTCTTGTTCAGTTAAAACGTGTCACTTATATTCATTTATAGTTAAAAGGAAATATCTCCAGTTCAGTTTAATTATTGTAACATATAATGTTGAAATGATATTAATAGTCATTAATGGCCAAAGGGAAATAACTCCAGCTCAGTTGAATTATTGTGACATATAGTCATTAATGGTCAAAGGGAATAACTCTTGTTCAGTTAAAAATATTACTTATAGTCATAAATTATCAAAGGAGAATAGCTGTAGTTCAGTTGATTTATTTGTTAATGGTCAAAGGGAAACAAATCTTGTTTAGTTAAAACATGACACTTATTGTCATTGATGGTCAAAGGGAAACAACTCCAGTTTAGTTTAATTACTGTTACGTATAGTTATTAATGGTCAAAGGAAAGTAACTCTTGTTCATTTAGAAATATCACATATAGTCATAAATTGCCAAAAGGAAATAACTACTGTTCATTTAAAATATTACTTATAGACATTTATGGTCAAAGGGAAATAACTCATGTTCAGTTGATTTATTGTTCATGTTAAAGGGACATAACCCTTGTTTAGTAAACATATGTTACGTAAATATGTTTATGGTCAAAGGGAAATTACTCTAGTTCAGTTAGAAATATTATTTATAGTTATTAATGGTCAATGGGAAATAACTCTTGTTCAATGTAATTGTTGCTACTTATTATCATGTATGATCAAAGGGAAATAACTCTTATTCAGTTAAATATGTTACATATAGCCATGAATTGTCAAAGGGAAATAACTCCAGTTGAGTTGAATGATTGTTACGTATAGTTGTTAATTTTTATTGAATGAATGAATGGTGTTTTACGGCACGTCGACACATAAATAGGTCATTTTATGCGCGCAATGTTAATGTTTAAAGGGAAAAAACTCTTGTTTAGATGAATTGTTGTTACTTATAGTGTTCAGTTAAAATGATCCCTATAGTCATCAATGATCAAAGGGAAATAACTTAAGTTCAGTTTAATTATTGTTACGTATAGTTATTAATTGTCAAAGGGAAATAAGTATTGCTCATTTAGAAATGTTACTCATGGTCATTGATGGTCAAAGGGAAATAACTCGTGCTCAGTTAAAAATGATACCTATAGCCTTTAATAGTCAAAGGGAAATAACTCTTGTTCAGTTAAATTGTTGTTACTCATAATCATATATGGTCAAAGGGAAATAACTTTAATTGTGTTAAATATATTACTTATAGTCATTTATGGAGAAATAACTCTTGTTCAGTTAAATATATTACTTACCATTATTGATGGTCTCAGGGAAATAACAAGTGTTCAGGTAAAAATGCTATTTTAATTAATGACTATATGTAACAACAATTCAACTGAACAAGAGTTATTTCTCTTTGACCATTAATAGCTATACGTAACAATAATTAAACTGAGATGGAGTTATTTCTCTTCGACCATTAATGACTATAAGTAACATGCGTTAACAGAACAAGAGTTTTTTCACTTTGACCATGAACAATAATTCAACTGATTTCCCTTCGATCATTAATGACTATAAATATAATTTCTAACTGAACACGAGTTATTTCCCTTTAACCATTAATGAGTAAAAGTAATATAATTAACTGAACAAGTGTTATTTCCCTTTGACCATTAATGACTAAAAGTAACAACAATTATACTGAACAAGAGTTATATCACATTGACCATTATTGACTATAAGTAATATATATAACTGAACAAGAGTTATTTCCCTTGCCCATTTATGACTATAAGTAACATGTTTTAAATGTTTCCCGTTTGCCATTAATGACCATAATAGACATTTCTAAATGAACAAGACTTATTTTCCTTTGACCAATAATGACTATAAGTAACATGTTTTAACAGAACACGGATTATTTCCCTTAGACCAATAATGACTGTAAGTAATATTTTTAGCTCAACAGTACTTATTTCCCATTGACCATTTATGACTATAAGAAACAACAATGCAACAGAACAAGTATTATTTCCCTTTGACCAATAATGGCTATAAGTAACATGTTTTAACAGAACAATGGTTATTTCCCTTTGATCATTAACAATGATTCAACTGAATAAGAGTTATTACCCTTTGATAATTAATGACTAATATGAAATAGGTAAAACCTAAATGGCGAGCGAATAGGTAGTTGTCAAACACAATTTTCCATAAGTTGTTGGTTAGTAAAAAAAAAGTGAGAATAAAAATAAGAGGAAAAGATATTGCAATTACTAGGGTAATAATTAAGAATAATACTTACATTGCTTGCAGTTCTTGGTTTACAAATGAGGGTCAAAACATCATGCTGTTACAGTGGGTATATTGTTCATGAGTGTTTGTGTTGGCGTATCCTAAAAATTGTTGTATGTAATTAAAACATTCAGATAATGCATAGTTATTAAAGTTAATGTTTATATAAATATTAGCCTTATTAAAAATATGAACTAGGGCATTGCCTCTCTTGGGTTCAAACTTCAATAGCATAAGTATAGTAAACAAACAAATACTAAATAAACTTTATAGTATTAAATGTTTAGGATAATGTTGCAGTTGTTAGATTTAATAGGTATGCTGTTTGTATTATATATATATATATATATATAATGGTTACTTTATTAAACAAATACTTTTTAAACCACCATTGCTTCTAGCATAATCGACTCAACTGCTGGCAACATTTTCCTGAATATTTAATAAACAGTCACACGAACAAGTTCTTACCTCTAATAAACTAATCAATGTCATCGAATGGGAATGAATAAGTTTTATAGTCACTTTTAAGGTCTTTATGGACTGAAATGGCTGAAGATTTTATTTTAAGGTTTATTTACTATAAAAAAAGACTAGACCTTAAAAAAACTTCACACCTGTTGGAAAATCCATATGCTTGATGTTTCTATTATGTTTTTTACAGCATGCCAGGATAATGTTATGGTACCATTCTGTAACCCTTGATAGTTTCTTCCATACCATAAAGCTCCCTAAGACACACCTAACAATCAGACAGCTTCCACAGTCCACTGTGGAGCCAATTCATCATAATCTAAACTCTTAATTAAGTTTTAATAATTTCAATTTAAAACAAAAATGGTTAACAGTGTGTAGCCTCAATATAGGGTATAATTAAAACCAGAAGCATACTGTAAATTTTGTATTTCAAAAGAAGGCTCCACATAATACTTTGATTATTTACTTTTAATGTTAAACTTCAGTAAAATGATATTGAGATAATTTAAATATGCTGTTAAGTGTGTTTCGTCCTATTTAAAAACAAAACAAAACATACAGTGTTCCTAGGACTCATCAGTTAGGAGAACACTATGAACTTGAGTCAACAAACAATTATCACTAACATTAAAGGGATTGTATTGGCAAACTATACATTAAAGCTGCAAATGGAGATATTCCCTATATGTTATGCACACAAAATAGTGTGTGTATACTGATTCAATGCAATATTTACCCTAAATATTATTTAATTAACAGTAGACAAAATATCAACAATACTGGCAATTTCTAAATTTATCCCCGTTAACATTCCGAACATAGCTTCTCATTTCTGATAATATCCGTGCATGTACACGCACCTGATCAGGCGTAAACTATGTATCTGTACACTAATAAGGCATTTTATTGAGAACAGAAAGGTTAACAAATCAAAATGAAATGATGTAGGTTCTAAAATCCAACGCATATTTATAATGGAGCAGCAATATACAAGTATATACCTTGCATTCATAAATATTTAAGTTTTAGGCATATTAATGTTTATTTACTACACCTTATTGAGAGTTAAATACCAATATATTCCCTTTAAAACAAAACAGTAACAAAACAATACAGTTAAATATCTTCTTAAAGAACAGTATTAAGTTGTTTATGTCCATAGATGTTAGGTTAGCGACTTTCACGCCACACACCATGACAAATACAGATATTAAAAGAACGGTTAATGATTATGTCCGTAAATGTTAGGTTAGCGACTTTCGCGCCACACACCATAACAAATACAGATATTATAAAATATTGATGTCCGTAAATGTTAGGTTAGCGACTTTCGCGCCACACACCATGACAAATACAGATATTAAAAAAATGGTTGATGATTATGTCCGTAAATGTTAGGTTAGCGACTTTCGTGCCACACACCATGACAAATACAGATACTAAAAAATGGTTGTTTATGTCTGTAAATGTTAGGAAAGCGACTTTCACGCCACACACCATGACAAATACAGCCACCTTAAAACTGGTTGATGTTTATGTCCATTTATGTTAGGTTAGCTACATTCGTGGCACACACCATGACAAATACAGATATTAAAAAATAAGTTGATGTTTATGGAACCACACAGGTGTTAGTAATTTAACCACAATAATGAACATGACAAAAATTAATAAAATGAACAGAACACTCATTCGGAGGATTCCTACCCGTCTGCAGAGATTGACAGTGATTCTATTCTTACCCGGAACTACGTAGTTTTAAACTGTTTCGAGCTGTAGTTTTGAAGAGTATTACTTGTCTTTAAAACATATTGGACTTTATTTGTTGAATAATATGTAATATATGTTCCATTTCTGCTGGTCACTTTTTCTGTCAAATTACAAAGACTAGCTGCTATCAAAATGACTGTTTGCTCAGCAGGATAAGAAGCCATTTTATTTTGAACAGCATGATAGACCTTTGATATTTTACCACCAGGAATGACAATCAAAGATACATGATAGTAATCAGGAAATGGATGAAATTTGTTTATGTGTTGATGCAGATACCTCCCTCTCGAATCTATTCCAATAATTATATGATGATGCATGCTGTAAATGAATAAAAAAAGAAAAGAAATTACAAATATGCTTTTGATACAACTTACATGGTACCTGGTAATTAAAATAGTTGTGTGTGTTTTGATCAGCACTTGAGGCCGATTTTTCTTGTTCAGTTAAGCTTTTGGTTGATTGGTTTACCTCGTTTGCTATGGGTATTGGTAACAAAATATGAAAATGACCATTGTCAAGCAACAGATTAGTTGGCAATATTTCTTCATTTTCAATTTGAGGTGGTTCATATGTACAAAGTGTAAAAGTTTCTCTTGCACCTTTCATCCAAACTTTAATTTTGCAGTTGTACAGAAGTGGTGCCACCTCATTTTCACAAGCTGTGGCCCATCCATTCAGTTTCAACGTTGAGGTCCAATAAGATCTTTTGGTTAATGACAGACTATCAAAAAGTCTTGCTTCTTCCTCCCACTGTTCAAGTTAAGGTATATATTGCTGCAGATTGCATGTCTGTGCTGCCTTGCGACTCAGATGGAAAAATCCCCGCTGTAGACTCTATATGTAACTGAGACAGTGAAAAAAAAAATTTCCATCACCAGATCCATTTTTTACAACAAATTTATGGTTGCAAATATTCATGCATTGAACGAGACTCAAACTATTATTATTTTTTTTACTTAAATTGATTTAACACATACATCTTCATAAATAGATATCTCATTATTTTTGTTTTGAAAGCTAAAAGAAAGAAAGAAAAAAAAGAAAGAAGAAGAATCATTTTGCAACTTGTAGTTTTACTTAAATTTATTGTCTACATAATGTTCAATTTTATGGGAAATGGTGGTGACTAAAGCATTAATAACCTGCAGAATATGGAGTGAAATACCCTCTTAACAGTTATATTGTTCTTTTACTGTTAACAAACAGAGCAGACAGCGTTTGTTTACTTATTATGCATTGTCAAATTAGCTTCGTTTCGATTGGCTCACTTCTGGTCATACTCATTTGCATACTTTCTATTTTGCCTGGTTTTTGGACCAACTCGATAAATTGACTATTTATTTTGTAGGTCAGGGAACCAGACTAACGTTCTTTTTAACGAAGTCGTCTGGTAATTTTCACTATAGCAGAAATTTATTTGTGAAATAAATAAATTATTATAATGTACGTTTCGTGTATAGTTTAGTGTTTTTAAATATATTATATTTTGTACGTAATTATAAGGAGAGATTTGAAATAACTATTCATGATTCAAGATAAAAAAGTGATTTTGTAAACCAGGATTTTCGTATAGAATTCCTATATTTTATGTAATCAAAACAAAAATACCTACATAGCCGAGTGCTCCAAATTACGCACGAAAACAGTAGAGGGTCATTTCCGTTTTTTAATGTTAGTATATGTTTGTAAATATATCTTTTTTATTTAATCTTACGTGATACCATAAGAGCTCGCATACTCGCGTATGCACAGCTTCGCCGCGCATTCGCTCGTATTCGCTCGCTATAAATATCATTTTTAACGCGAGTTATTTCCCTAAGACCATTAATGACTGTAAGTAATAGTTTTAGCTCAACAAGAGTTATTTCCCATTGACCATTTATGACTATAAGTAACTACAATTCATCTAAACAAGAGTTATTTCCCTTTAACATGAACAACTATACTTAACAAACATTCAACTCCACTGGAGTTATTTCACTATGACCATTTATGACTATATGTAACATGTGTTAACTAAACAAGGGTTATTTCCCTTTGACCATAAACAATAAATCAACTGAACATGAGTCATTTACCTTTGACCATTAATGACTTGAAGTAATATTTTAACTGAACAAGATTTATTTCCCTTTGACAATTTATGACTAAATGACATTTCTAAATGAACAAGAGTTAATTCCCTTTAACCGTTAATAATTATACATAACAATAATTAATCATAACTGGAGTTATTTCACATAAACCATTAATGACTATAAGTAACATGTTTTAACTGAACAATAGTTACATCCTTTTGACCAAGAGTTATTTCCCTTTGAGCATATATGATAATAAGTAAAAACAATTAAACTGAACAAGAGTTATTTTCCATTGACCATTAATAACTATCAGTATTATTTATAAGTGAACACGAGTTATTTCCCTATGACCATTAAAGTAATATTTCTAACTGAACAAGAGTTATTTCCCTTAGACCATTAATGACGATAAGTAGTATATTTAACTGGACAAGAGTTATTTCTTTTTGATCAATTATGATTATAACAATTGTTACAACAATTCAAACGAACAAGAGTTCTTTTCCTTTGACCATTAATGAATATAAGTAACAACCATTCAACTGAACAACAGTTATTTCCCTTTGATCATTAATGGTTATAAACATTTTTTTTGACGGAACAAGCGTTATTTGTCTTTTCCCATTGATGATTATAAGTAACAACAATTCAACAGAACAAGAGTTTTTTCCCGTTGACCATTAATAACTATAAGTAACAACAATACAATTAAGCAAGTGTTATTTCCCTTTTCCAATTGATGAGTGTAAGTAACAACAATTCAAAGAGAAATAACTCGTTTTTAGTTAAAATAATACTGAAAGTCATTAATGTTCAAAGGGAAATAACTTTAGTTCAGTTTGATTATTGTTACGTATAGTTATAAATGGTCGAAGGGAAATAAGTGTTGTTTATTTAGAAATGTTGCTTTTGGTCATTAATAGTTAAAGAGAAATACCTCGTGTTCAGTTAAAAATAATACTAATAGTCATTAATGGTTAAAGGGGAATTACTCTTTTTGGGTAAATATATTACTTATAGTCATAAATGGTCAAAGGGAAATAACTCTTGTTGGGTTAAATATATTACTTATAGACATTGATTGCTAATGGGAAATATTTCGTCTTTAATTATAAATAATATCTATAGACATTAATGATCAAAGAGAAATAACTCTAGTTCAATTGATTTATTGTCCATGGTCAAAGGGAAATAACTCTTGTTTAGTAAACACATGTTACTTATAGTCATTAATTGTCAAAGAAAAATAACTCCAGTTCAGTTGAATGATTGTTACGTATAGTTGTTAATGGTTTAAGAAAAATAACTCTTGTTTAGTTGAATTGCTGTTACTTATAGTCATTAATACCCAACGGGAAGTAACACTTGTTCTTTTGAATTGTTTTTTTTTTCTTATAGTCATAAATGGTCAAAGGCAAAATGAAATGAGATCAAATGAAAATAGTTCAAGTTCAGTTGAATTGTTGTTACTTATAATCATATATGGTGAAAAGTAAATAACTCTTGTTCAGTTAAAATATTAATTATAGTCATTACTGATCAAAGGGAAATAGCTCTAGTTCAATTGACTTATTTATTAATAGTCAAAGGGAAATAACTTTTGTTCAGTTCAAACATGCTACTTAAAGTCAGTTATGGCCAAAGGGAAACAACTCCAGTTCAGTTTAATTATTGTTACGTATAGTTATTAACGGTCAAAGGGAAATAACTCGTGTTCAGCTAAAAAAGATATTTATAGTCATTAATGATCAAAGGGAAATAGTTCTTGTTCAGTTGAATTATTGTTAATGGTCCAAGGGAAATAACACTTGATCAGTTTAAACATGTTTCTTATAGTCATGATTTTTCCTTATCATTTAAATTATTGTGACGTATTGTTATTAATGGCCAAAGGGAAATAACTATTGTTCAGTGTAATTGTTGTTACTTATAATCATAAATGGTCAATGGGAAATAACTTTTGTTCAGTTTAAAATATAACTTATAGTCATTAATTGTCAAAGGGAAATAGCTCGAGTTCAGTTGAAATATTGTTGTTGATCAAAGGGAAATAACTCTTGCTCAGTTAAAACATGTTTCTTATAGTCATTAATTGACAAAGGGAAATAACTCATGTTTAGTTAAAAATTGTTACTTATAGTCATTAATTCTCAAAGGGAAATAACTCGTGTTCAGTTGAATTAGTATCACGTATAGTTATTAAAGGCCAAATGGAATTAACTCTTGTTCATTTAGAAATGTTACTTATAGTCATTAATGATCAAAGGGATATAACTCGTGTTCAGTTATAAATGATATTTATAGTCATCAATGTTCAAAGGGAAATCGGTCTAGTTCAGTTGAATTATTGTTAATGGTCAAATGGAAATAACTCTTGTTCAGTTAAAACATGTTTCTTATAGTCATGATTTGTCAAAGGGAAATTAATCCAATTCATTTAAATTATTGTTACATATTGTTATAAATGGTCAAAGGGAAATAACTATTGTTCAGTTTAACTGTTGTTACTTATAATCATAGATGGTCAATGGGAAAAAACTCTTGTTCAGATAAAAATATTACTTATAGTCATTTATGGTCAAAGGGAAATAGCTCTAGTACAGTTGAATTATTGTTAATGATCAAAGGGAAATAATTCTTGTTCAGTTAAAACATGTTACTTATATTTATTAATGGGCAAAGTGAAATAGCTCCAGTCCAGTTTAATTATTGTTACTTATAGTTATTAATGATCAAAGGGAAATAACTCTTGTTCATTTAGAAATGTCACTTATAGTCAGTAATGGTTAAAGGGAAATAACTAATTTTCAGTTAAAAATCATACTAAAAAGTCATTAATGGTCAAAGGGATATAACTCTTATTCAGTTGAGTTTGTGTTACTTATAGTCATAAATGGTCAAAGGGAAATAACCAGTGTTTTATTTAAAATATTACTTATAGTCATTAATGTTTGAATATTATTTATAGTCGTTTATGGTCGAAGGGAAATAACTCGTCTTCAGTTAAAAGTGATATTTATAGTCATTAATGATCCAAAGGAAATAACTTTAGTTCAGTTGAATAATTGTTATTGATCAAAGGGAAATAAATCTGGTTCAGTTGAATTTTGACCATTAATGATTATAAGTAACAACAATTCAACTGAACATAAGTTATTTTCCTTTGACCATTACTAATAATAAGTAACATTTCTAAATGAACAAGAGTTATTTCCCTTTGATCATTAATGACTATAAGTAACATGTTTTTACTGAACTAGAGTGATTTCCATTTGGCCATTTATTCTTATTCAACTGAACAATAGTTATTTCTCTTTCACCATTAATGACTATAATTAACATTTTCATTTGTACACTCATTTTTGGCATTTGACCATTAATAAATATACGTAACACTAATTCCCCTAAACAAGATTCATTTCCCGTTGAAAATTAATGACCTTTAGTAAAAGTAATTCAACTGAAAATTATTTTTTTTCTCTTTGACCATTAATGACTTTACGTAACAATAATTCAACTAAACTGGAGTTATTTGCCTTTCGCCATTTATAACTAAACGAAACAATAATACAACTGAAGAAGTTTTTCTCTTTGACAATTAAAAATTATACATAACAATAATTCAACTGAACGAGACTTATTTCTCTTTGATAATTAATAATTATACGTAATAATATTTCAACTGCACAAGAGTTATTTCCCTTTAACCATTTATTGCTCAACGTAACAATAATTCAACTGCACAAGAGTTATTTCCCTTTGACCATTAATTGCTCTACGTAACAATAATTCAACTGCACAAGAGTTATTTCCCTTCGACCATTGATTGCTCTACGTAACAATAATTCAACTGTATTGGAGTTATTTCCCTTTGACCATTAGTAACTATACGTTACAATAATTCAACTGATACAGAATTAAAAAATGTGAATATATATTCAATAACGGCCAAAATAAAACAAATCTAGTTTAGTTGAATTAATGTGACTGATAACAATGGTAAAACAGAAACAACTTTATTTCAGTTGATATATTTTGACTTATTGCTATTGATTGTCAAAAGGAATCTCTAGTAAACGCACGGTCGGAAGTGTATACTTGAGTTATGATTATTCGTGAATACAGGACCAGGAGCGCATACTCGAGTTGAGTTGTTTCATGAATACGGGGCCAGACGTGCAAACCAGAGTTTAGAGTTTAGATGAATATAGGATCAGGAATGCATACCCGAGTTTTCGTGAATATAGGATCAGGAGCGCATACTCGAGTTGAGATGTTTTGTGAATACGGGGTCTGATCATTTACTAGATTGTACATATTTCCAATCAAGTTTAATAGTTCTGATCTTTGACAAATCATGCTAGAAGTCTACCTGGGTAAAACCAGTATTTAGCATATTGTGATACAGTTTCTTTCTCAAAGACACCACACATTGCAGTACCGAATGATCGAACCACCCAGCATCGGCTATAGCAATACTCTATTCTCAAGTTCCATGATTCCGTGGCACTAAAATAAATAACAATATGTACCGGTATACTTTTTTCATATACCAGATTTTGATATTTCTCATAGCCTAAGTTTCAATTGACTCGCACAGCACGTTCATTAGGTCTTCAACTGCTAGTATTCAACTGATTCCCATATGCCAGCCTTCAAATAATTTTCATTTGCTAGGTTTCATATAAGTCTCATATGCTAGATTTCCCATGACTATCATTTGCTACGTTTTATGATTCCCATATGCTAGAATTCGTGTGATTCATGTATGTTAGGTTTCATATGTTTGTCATATGGTAGGATTTAATATGATTTCCATATTTCATAATTCTAAAGATTAAGGTTTCATATGATTATTATTTGCTAGATTTATGATATACTTCCCATATGCTAGGTTACATATATATTTAAACGTCCACTGCGAAAGAGAAATCAATTTTAAAGCTGTTAATACATGCCAGGAAGAAAGACAAGCGTTTAACGTTTATACTTCGTATATAAATGAATATTCAGTAAGATGGGGGCAGTTCTATCAGATATGCTAGATCTATTTCACAACATTCATAATATAGTGTTGATACACATGTCACTGCTAATCTAGGGTTGTATCTTTGTATTAGTATAGTGTGTCTCTCATATAAAATACGCACGCATGTCAATAAATCTAGTGTCACCTGTCTGTCTGTCTGTCTGTTTGTCTGTCTGTCTGTCTGTCTGTCTCTCTTTCTCTGTCTGTCTGTCTGTCTGTCTGTCTGTCTGTCTGTCTGTCTGTCTCTCTCTCTCTCTCTCTCTCTCTCTCTCTGATAACGTTTTTCTACTTGAAACGGCGACGAGAGATGAATATCATGGATACTCAATACTGTATATAAATCACAAATCATCATGAAGGAAATAGGCCGGAATTCGGACTCTCGACCCCAAAATTGTGAGCACAACATATTATATTATCACCCGCCGAAATATTCACCGGGTGAAAATATAATAATATTATTGAAAATATTATAGAATGTTATTATACTCCCCTACCCCCCAAAAAGAGAGAAATGAACACAGTTATCTATGTTGATAAAAGTAGTATAAACTTGCATTTATAATGAAGCAAACTTTACGGTTAAAAACGAGAGGGGTGAGATGAAAATATTATAGCCGTTTTATTCATCTCAAATTTCATATTTTAGATAAAATAAAAATAAAACTGATTTTCCTCACTATAATAACGGCTATGCTTCAACAAACAATAACAGTCTACCTGAGATAGTTACCTAATGTATGAGAAGTCGGTGAATATATTATAGTCATTATATTTTTACCCGCTCCTCTTTCTTAACCAGATAACTTTTTGTCTGTTGAAGCATATTAAGTCATACTATTGAAGATAATCTATTATAACTAAACATTTATGTTGGGATAGACAAAATAAGAGGTGAAAATATAACGGCTGTGATAATTTCACTCGCCCCTGTATCCGTATCAGATAATTTATATAAAATATTTTCTTTTTGTCAGTTGAAGCATACCAAGTCATATTACTGAAGGTAATCTATAAAATTAAATATGTTGTGATCGTTTGGGGTGGGGGAGGGGGTAGAATCAGAATAGTTATAATATTTTCACACACTTCATCCCCTCTATTTTTTGTGTTAACGTTTGCTTAATCATAGATACAAGTTGTATGCTTTCTCTATCATAAAAAGTAGTTTTGTTCATTTTCGAAAAACAACAGATGATGTACGAGTGAAAATATTATCTGACACCGCCTAAAATTTGTAAACAGGAACTTTATACCATATTGTTTTACTTTTTGTACATTACTAACTATATACTATTTATGAGGTATATTCATATCTCATTCTAGAGTTTTCACTCTCTCTCTTTCTTTCTTTCTTTCTCTCTCTCTCTCTCTCTCTCTCTCTCTTTCTCACCTTAGCGGTGGTCAAGGGGTAGAGCGTCCGCCGGTCGTTTGCTCGATCCCCGGCCGGCTTATACAACATACCTGAAAAATGGTGCTAGAAGCTTCCTCACTTGACGCTTAGCGTTAAGAGGATAGTTCTAGGTCTGGTCGACTCGGTGTCAGTATAATGTATTTAGGTTGGATACCATACCATGTGTCTACGGCATGACACTCTGATGTGGGTAGCAGCGCTCAGTATACTGTCTCAAGTAGACATCGTTGCGATGTGACTGAAAACTTGTTGAAAGCGACGCTAAACACCATACAATTATTACAACACACACACACACACACACACACACACACACACACACACACACACACACTCTCTCTCTCTCTCTCTCTCTCTCTCTCTCTCTCTCTCTCTCACTCTCTCTCTCTCTCTCTCTCTCTCTGTGTGTGTGAAAATTAGATGGCATAAAAGAACTGTCATTGAGTCCCTTCATTTTTGTTAAAATTCTGTTCAACTAATTGAATTAAAGCAGCCCGATTAGCTCTGCCGGTAGCGTGTTTGTGACTATCAGTAGAGGGGCGTAAGCTCGAATCGCAGCCTGGGCACAATCACCGTGATTATAGATTTACGACATTATGTCTCATATTATTGTCATTCATCATCTCTCACCGATGATTCAAGTGGGAAAGTTACCGATTACTTGCGGAGACTGGTGTGCTTGAATACTGGTTAACCTTATTGGGTCCAAGGAAAGAGTGTTTAAGTTAACTGATCGTCTATTAGACCTGGATGGCATTGCGCTAAATATTCAATTAAGAAATCAATCTGACTATTGACCATGTCGTCAAAATACAAATCATGTAATATGCTATTGCATTTATGAAAGTTGAGATTTAAGCATTTTAACTTACGACAACATTTTATTAACATTTGCATTGATAAAACTACATCATTATCTCCTCTAATCATACACATTGTACTGCACCAGTCGTGTGTAACTTAAACTTAATCCACGTGCATTTAACACCCAGGAACACCATGCACTTGAAGATTAACCTACTTCACGGTCAGGTAGTCAATACTGGTACCCAGCTTGTGAATTTTCTAAGATAAACTTCATAGACAGGAAAGAGAACCGTAAAGGTAAGTGCTCGCCGGTAATTTAACTGCATATTGCCATGAGGCATGTGTTTTTAGTCCAGTTGGAGAAATCACAAAGGATATACATGTGTATTAAATATGGCGAGGTATTTATTGAATTCATTATTTTGGCATTTTGTTTTCTTTTTGTGCCCCCTCTTCAAATGTTTGGGGTGGCATACAGTAATCGTAGTGTCCGTCCGTCCGTCATTCCGTCCGATATTTCGTGTCCGGCCTGTAACTTTGTCATTAATAGATGGATTTTATAAACACTTGCTTCAAATGATAAAATAACATGACGACGTGTCGCGCTTAAAACACAGACTCCCATTTCAAAGGTCAATGTCACACTTTATTTTTGTTTGACAACACTTTCAGTCTTTTTGAGATTTCGTGTCCGGTCTGTAACTTTGTAGATACATTTCAAAAACAATTGGCTCAATGCATCAGCATGACACGACGACGTATCGCGCTTAACTGCTTAAAAACCCACACTCATACCTCAAAGGTCAAGGTCACACTTTTAATTTGTTTGATATTTCGAGTCTGGTCTGTAACTTTGTCTTATACGGAAGGACTTAACTTGGCTTATTTGATTAAGATGACATGACGACGTCTCGCACGTAAGACCTAGACCCGTATATTAAAGGTCAATGACTTACACCAATATTATCTCTCTTGAGTACTCTGGACCTATAGATGAAGGAGGTAGAAATTTAGAACTTTAATTATCTTTTTCGTCTTTTTTTTCAAGGCTTTATACTGCAATGGTTTATTTTTTACTAGCATGAGTTAAATTGTCAGTATTTTAGAAATAAAAACGGAAAATTTGATGCTGATACCAGCTTTCTGGACAATTGTGTCATTTCAGGATTGTTGGTTCAAACCGCATCTCGGGCGAATAGTTGACATATTATGACTCTGGAAATTGATAGGATTCACAAAAGCATTGAATCCAAAAAAAACAACTTGGTCAAGGTATGTTTTTTATCCTTTATAATTGCATATCTTGAACCAGTGAAGAATTTGAGCCCAGACACATGCTGCAGATTTTGATTTGTTTCGCTGTGTTTTGGACTTAAATATTACGATGGAGTCCTTTGGGAAATGAAATAGTGGTGTGAGGCATCAAGGTCACACTTTGAGTTTATTTAACAACACTGAGTCTGTTTGAGATTTCAAGTCCGATCTGTAACTTTGTCATACATTGGTGGATTTCAAAAACACTTATCTCAATTGATCAATTGATCAACATGATATGACGACGAGTCTTGTGTAAGACCCAGTACCTTACCTCAAAGGTCAAGGCCACACTTTCAGTTTGTTTGATATTTCATGTCTTGCATGAAGGGATTTTAAAATATCTTGACACAAGTGGTCAACATGTCATGTATATGTGTCACCTGCATTTTGCTGTAGAAATACTGAGACCTTTACATCATATGTCAAGGTCAAGGTTAAATAAAGGTCAAGGTCACACTTTAATATAAAAAAATAAAATGGTGTGTCTAGTCTGAAACGTCAGTCCATTACTCTTAATATTCATAGATACATTTCAGTCCCAGCCAATTACAAAATATATCGGTATTTACACAGACCAATAGAGGGGCATGTGACACTTACCATTAAGTAACATTTCATCTTTAACGTTACAACAACAACTACTGATTCTGCCCAGGAAGCTCAGTTAGTGTATCACGGAAGCTCTGAGTTCATTGGCCAGTCTGGGTAGATAAGTATAAAACAATATTTGCTGCAATTTTATATGTCACTACTCTGAAATGGAATGTGTGTGGCAACATAACACAGTATTCCTTCCGTAAATATAATTTTTCATTGCATTATTTTTATCATTTCATCCACTTTCCGATGTCGCAGTCGGCACAATACATGTATACTCTTCATGTATACTCTTGCGCACAACTCCCATCCTCTGTCACAGAAACTGGCGGTGATATACATTTATTCTCTTGCCTGTCCCTCCCACCCTCTTTCCCAAAAACTGGCGGCACTATACATGTATAATCTTGCCTGTCCCTCCCACCCTCTCTCCAAGAAACTGGCGGCACTATACATGTATAATCTTGCCTGTCCCTCCCACCCTCTCTCCAAGAAACTGGCGGCACTATACATGTATAATCTTGCCTGTCCCTCCCACCCTCTCTCCAAGAAACTGGCGGCACTATACATGTATACTCTTGCCTGTCCCTCCCACCCTCTTTCCCAGAAACTGGCGGCACTATACATGTATAATCTTGCCTGTCCCTCCCACCCTCTTTCTCAGAAAATGGCGGCACTATACATGTATAATCTTGCCTGTCCCTCCCACCCTCTCTCCAAGAAACTGGCGGCACTATACATGTATACTTTTGCCTGTCCCTCCAACCATCTTTCCAAGAAACTGGTGGAACTATACATGTATACTCTTACCTATCCCTCCCATCCTCTGTTCCAGAAGCTGGAGGCACTATACATATATACTTTTGCTTGTCCCTCTGACACTCTGTCCCAGAAAATGGCGACACTATACATGTAAACTATTGCCCGTCAATCCCACCCTCTGTCCAAGAAACTGGCAGCAATATACATGTATACTAATGCCCGTCCCTCCCACCCTCTGTCCCAGAAGCTGGCGACACTATACATGTACACTCTTGCCTGTCCCTCCGTCACTATGTCCAAGAAACTGGCAACACTATACATGTATACTCTTGCCCGTCCCTTCCATTCTCTGTCCCAGAAACTGGCGGCACTCTACATGTATACTCATGCACGTCCCTTCCATCCTCTGTCCCAGAAACTGGTGACATTATACGTGTATACTCTTACCTATCCCTCACACCATCTGTACCAGAAACTGGAGACACTATATATGTATAATCTTGCCTGTTCCTCACACACTCTGTAACAGAAAAGGGCGGCAGTATACATGTACTCTTGCCTGTCCCTTCCACCCTCTGTGCCAGAAACTTGCGACACTATACATGTATACTCTTGCCTGTCCATCCCACCCTCTGTCCAAGAAACTGGCGACACTATACATGTATACTCTTGCCTGTCCCTTCCATCCTCTGTCACAGAAACTGGAAGCACTATACATGTATACTCTTACCAATCCCTTCCATCCTCTATCCTTGAAACTGGTGGCACTATAATGTATACACTTGCCCGTCCCTTCCATCCTCTGTCCCAGAAACTGGTGGCACTATAATGTATTCACGAGTCCGCCCCTTCCATCCTCTGTCCCAGAAACTGGCAGCACTATACATGTATACTCTTGCCCGTCACTCCAATCCTCTGTACCAGAAACTGGTGGCACTATAATGTATACGCTTGCCCGCCCCTTCCATCCTCTGTATCAGAAACTGGCGACACTATAATGTATACACTTGCCCGTTCCTTCCATCCTCTGTACCAGAAACTGGTGGCACTATACATGTATACTCTTGCCCGTCCCTTCCATCCTCTGTCCCAGAATTTGGCGACACTATACATGTATACGCTTGCCTATCCCTTCCATCTTCTGTCCCAGAAACTGGCGATACTTTACAAGTATATTCTTGCCTGTCCCTCCGATACTCTGTCCCTGAAACTGGTGACACTATACATGTATACTCTTGCCCGTCACTCCCACCTTCTGTCCGAGAAACTGACGACAATATACATGTCTACTCTTGCCTGTCCCTCCGACACTCTGTTCCAAAAACTGGCGACATTATACATGTATACTCTTACCTATCCCTCACACCCTCTGTACCAGAAACTGGTGGCACTATAATGTATACACTAGTCCGTACCTCTCAACATCTGTCCCAGAAACTGGCGACACTATACATGTATACTCTTGCCTGTCCCTCCGACACTCTGTCCCAGAAACTGGCGACACTATACATGTATACTCTTGCCTGTCCCTCCGACACTCTGTCCCAGAAACTGGCGACACTATACATGTATACTCTTGCCTGTCCCTCCGACACTCGGTCCAAGAAACTGGCGACACTATACATGTATACTCTTGCCTGTCCCTCCGACACTCTGTTCCAGAAACTGGCGACACTATACATGTATACTCTTACCTATCCCTCACACCCTCTGTACCAGAAACTGGTGGCACTATAATGTATACACTAGTCCGTACCTTTCAACATCTGTCCCAGAAACTGGCAACACTATACATGTATACTCTTGCCTGTCCCTCCGACACTCTGTCCCAGAAACTGGCGACACTATACATGTATACTCTTGCCTGTCCCTTTGACATTCTGTCCCAGAAACTGGCGACACTATACATGTATAAACATGCCTGTCCATCCGACACTCTGTCCCAGAAACTGGCGACACTATACATGTATACTCTTACCTATCCCTCACACCCTCTGTACCAGAAACTGGCGGCATTAAACATGTATAGTCTTGCCTGTCCCTCCCATCGTCTGTCCCAGAAAATGGTGGCACTATACATGTATACTCTTGCCCGTCCCTTCCATCCTCTGTTCCAGAAACTGGTGGCTATATAATGTATACACGTGCCCGTCCCTTCCATCCTCTGTACTAGAAACTGGCGGCACTATAATATATACACTTGCCCGTCTCTTCCATCCTCTGTAACAGAAACTGGTGGCACTATAATGTATACTCTTGCCCGTCTCTTCCATCCTCTGTCCCAGAAACTGGTGGCACTATAATGTATACACTTGCCCGTCGCTTCCATCCTCCGTACCAGAAACTGGTGGCACTATAATGTATAAACTTGCCCGTTCCTCACAACCTCTGTACCAAAAACTGGCGACACTATACATGTATACTCTTGCTCATCCCTTCCATCCTCTGTCCCAGAAACTGATGGCACTATAATGTATAGACTTGCCCGTCCCTTCCATCCTCTGTACCAGAAACTGGTGGCACTAGAATGTATCAATTTGCCCGTCCCTTCCATCCTCTGTCCCAGAAACAGGCGACACTACACATGTATACTCTTACCTGTCTCTTCCATCCTCTGTCCCCGAAACTGGCAGCACTATACATGTATACTCTTGCCTATCCCTTTCATCCTCTGTCCCAGAAACAGGCAGCACTATACATGTATACTCTTACCTGTCCCTTCCATCCTCTGTCCCAGAAACTGGCGACACTATTCATGTATACTCTTGCCTGTCCCTTCCATACGCTGTCCCAGAAACTGGCAGCACTATACATGTATACTCTTGCCTGTCCCTTCCATCCTCTGTCCCAGAAAATGGCGACACTATACATGTAAACTCTTTCCTGTCTTCTCCATCCTCTGACCCAAAAACTGGCAGCACTATACATGTATACTCTTACCTGTCCCTTCCATTCTCTGTCCCAGAAACTGGCGAATATACATGTATATTCTTGCCTGTCCCTTCCATCCTCTGTCCCAGAAACTGGCGACACTATACATGTATACTCTTGCCTGTCCCTTTCATCCTCTGTCCCAGAAACTGGCGACATTATACATGTATACTCTTGCCTGTCCCTTCCATCCTCTGGCCCGGAAATTGGCGGCACTATACATGTATACTTTTGCCTGTCCCTTCCATCCTCTGTCCCAGAAACTGGTGGCACTATAATGTATACTCTTACCTGTCCCTTCAATCTTCTGTCCCAGAAACTGGTGGCACTAAAATGTATACTCTTGCCTGTCCCTTCCATCCTCTGTCCCAGAAACTGGTGGCACTATAATGTATACTCTTGCCTGTCCCTTCCATAGTTTGTCCCAGAAACTGGTGGCACTATAATGTATACTCTTACCTATCCCTCCCAATTTCTCTTCCAGAAACTGGAGACACTATTCATCTATACTCTTGCCTGTCCCTTCCATCCTCAGTCACAGAAACTGGTGGCACTATAATGTAGACTCTTACCTGTCCCTTCCATCCTCTGCCCCAGAAACTGGTGGCGTTATATATGTATACTCTGGTCTGTCCCTTCCATCATCTGTCCCAGAATCTGGTGGCACTATAATGTATACTCTTGCCTGTCCCTTCCATACTCTGTCACAGAAACTGGTGGCACTATAATGTAGAATCTTGCCTGTCCCTCCCATCCTTTGTCCCAGAAACGGGCTACACTATACATGTATACTCTTGCCCGTCCCTTCCATCCTCTGTCCCAGAAACTGGCAGCACTATACATGTATACTATTGCCTGTCCTTTCCATCCTCTGTCCCAGAAACTGGTAGCACTATACATGTATACTCTTGCCTGTCCCTTCCATCCTCTGTCCCAGAAACTGGTGGCACTATAATGTATACTCTTGCCTGTCCCTTCCATCCTCTGTCCCAGAAACTGGTGGCACTATAATGTATACTCTTGCCTGTCCCTACCATCCTCTGTCCCAGAAACGGGCGGCATTATACATGTATACTCTTGCCCGTCCCTTCCATCATCTGCTCCAGAAACGGGCGACACTATACATGTATACTATTGCCTGTCCTTTCCATCCCCTGTCCCAGAAACTGGCAGCACTATACATGTATACTCTTACCTGTCCCTTCCATCCATTGTTCCAGAAACTGGTGGTACTATAATGTATACTCTTGCCTGTCCCTTCCATCCTCTGTCCCAGAAACAGGCGACACTATACATGTATACTCATGCCTGTCCTTTCCATCCTCTGTCCCAGAAACGGGCGACACTATACATGTTTACTCTTGCCTGTCCCTTCCATCCTCTGTCCCAGAAACAGGCGACACTATACATGTATACTCATGCCTGTCCTTTCCATCCTCTGTCCCAGAAACGGGCGACACTATACATGTTTACTCTTGCCTGTCCCTTCAATTTTCTGTCCCAGAAACTGGTGGCACTATAATGTATACTCTGGCCTGTCCCTTCCATCCTCTGTCCCAGAAACGGGCGACACTATAAATGTATACTCTTGCCTGTCCCTTCCATCCTCTGTCCCAACACTGGTGGCACTATAATGTATACTCTTGCCTGTTCCTTCCATCCTCTGTATCAGAAACGGGCGGCACTATACATGTATACTCTTGCCTGTCCCTTCCATACCCTGTCCTAGAAACTGGCGACACTATACATGTATACTCTTGCCCGTCCCTTCCATCCTGTCCCAGAAACTGGCGACACTTTACATGTATACTCTTGCCTGTCCCTTCCATCCTCTGTCCCAGAAACGGGCGGCACTATACATGTATACTCTTGCCTGTCCCTTTCATCCCCTGTCCCAGAAACTTGCAGCACAATACATGTATACACTTGCCTGTACCTCCCACCCTTTGTCCCAGAAACTAGCAGCACTATACATGTATACTCTTGCCTGGCCCTACCACCCTCTGTCCCAGAAACTGGCGACACTATACATGTATACTCTTGCCTGTCCATCCGACTCTCTGTCCCAGAAACTGGCGGCACTATACTTGTATACTCTAACCTATCCCTCACACCCTCTGTCCCAGAAACTGGTGGCACTCTAATGTATACTCTTGCCCGTCCCTTCCATCCTCTGTACCAGAAACTAGTGGCATTATAAAGTATGACTTGCCCGTACCTTCAATCCTCTCTCCCAGAAACTGGCGACGCTATACATGTATACTCTTGCCTGTCCCTTCCATCCTCTGTCCCAGAAACTGGCGACACTATACATGTATACTTTTGCCTGTCCCTCCGACACTCAGTCCCAGAAACTGGCGACACTATACATGTATACTCTTGCCCGTCACTCCCACACTCTGTCCCAGAAACTGGCAACACTATATATGTATACTCTTGCCTGTCCCTAGCATCCTCTGTCCCAGAAACTGACGACACTATACATGTATACTCTTGCCTGTCCCTTCCATCCTCTGTCCCAGAAACCAGCAGCACTATACATGTATACTCTTGCCTGGCCCTCCCACCCTCTGTCCCAGAGACTGGTGATACTATACATGTATACACTTGCCTGTCCAACCGACACTCTGTCCCAGAAACTGGCGGCACTATACTGGTATACTCTTACCTATCCCTCACACCCTCTGTCCCAGAAACTGGTGGCACTCTAATGTATACACTTGCCCGTCCCTTCCATCCTCTGTACCAGAAACTGATGGCACTTTAATGTATCACTTGCCCGTCCCTTCCTTCCTCTCTCCCAAAAACGGGCGACACTATACATGTATACTCATGACTGTCCCTTCCATCCTCTGTCCCAGAAACTGGCGACACTATACATGTATACTCTTGCCTGTCCCTTCGACACTCTGTCCCAGAAACTAGCGACACTTTGCATGTATACTCTTGCCCGTCATTCCCACCCTCTGTCCCAGAAACTGGCAACACTATACATATATACTCATGCCTTTTCCTTCCATCCTCTGTCTCGGAAACTTGCAGCACTATACATGTATACTCTTGCCTGTACCTCCCACCCTTTGTCCCAGAAACTAGCAGCACTATACATGTATACTCTTGCCTGTTCCTCACACCCTCTGTTTTAGAAACTGGCAGCACTATACATGTATACTCTTACCTGTCACTCACATTCTCTGTACAAGAAACTTGCGACACTATACATGTATACTATTGCTCACCCCCACCCTCTGTCCCAGAAACTGACGGCTCTTTACATGTATACTCTTGCCCAAGCCTCCCACCCTCTGTCCCAGAAACTGGCGGCACTATGCATGTATACCTTTGCCCAATCCTCCCATCCTCTGTCCCAGAAATTGGCACATTATACTCTTGCCCAACCCTCCCAGAAACTGGCGGCACTAACCATATATACTTTGTCCATCCCTCCCAGAAACTACGAATCATCCGGTGGTGAAAAATGCTGAGATATTTTGATATAATCATATTTAATGCCCCCGAAAAAAATGTTTTTTGGGTGGCATATAATAATCGCAATGTCCGTCCGTCCGTCCTTCCTTCCGTCCGTCCTTCCGTCCTTCCGCCCGGGATTTCGTTTCCGGCCTGTATTTGGCATGCATTGATGAATTTTGTTGATACTTGCTACAAATGATCATAACATGACGACGTGTCGTGAGTAAGACCCACACCGGTACCTCAAAGGTAAAGGTCACAATTTGACTTTGTTTAACAACACTTTGAGTTTGTGTGAAATTTCGTTTCCGGCCTATAACTTTGTCATGCATAGATGGATTTTATTGATACTTGCTACAAATGATCAACATAACATGACGACGTGTCGCAAGTAAGACCCACACCCGTATCTCAAAGGTCAAGGTCACAATTTGACTTTGTTTGACAACACTTTGAGTTTGTATGAAATTTCGTTTCTGGCCTGTTACTTTGTCATGCATAGATGGATTTTGTTGATACTTGCTACAAATGATCAACATAACATGACGACGTGTCGCGAGTAAGACCCATACCCGTACCTCAAAGGTCAAGGTCATAATTTGACTTTGTTTGACAACACTTTTGAGTTTGTGTGAGATTTCGTTTCCGGCCTGTAACTTTATCACGCATAGATGGATTTTGTTGATACTTGCTACAAATGCTAAACATAACATGACGACGTGTCGCAAGTAAGACCCACACCCCTACCTCAAAGTTAAAGGTCACACTTTGACTTTGTTTGACAACACTTTGAGTTTGTGTGAGATTTCGTTTACAGCCTGTAACTTTGTCATGCATAGATGGATTTTGTTGATACTTGCTACAAATGATCAACATAACATGACGACGTGTCGCTAGTAAGACCCATACCCGTACCTCAAAGGTCAAGGTCATAATTTGACTTTGTTTGACAACACTTTTGAGTTTGTGTGATATTTCGTTTCCGGCCTGTAACTTTGTCATGCATAGATGGATTTTGTTGATACTTGCTACAAATGCTAAACATAACATGACGACGTGTCGCAATTAAGACCCACACCCCTACCTCAAAGGTAAAGGTCACACTTTCACTTTGTTTGACAACACTTTCAGTCTGTTTGAGATTTCGTGTCTGGCCTGTAACTTTGTCATGCGTAGATGGATTTTGTTAATACTTGCTACAAATGACCGACATAACATGACGATGTGTCGCGCATTACACCCACAATCCCACTTCAAAGGTCAAGGTCACAATTTAACTTTGGTTGATGACACTTTCAGTCTGATTGAGAGTTCGTGCCTGGTTTGAAACTTTGTCACCTATGTATAAATTTCAAAAACACTTGGCACAATTCATCAGCATGACATTACAAAGTGTCACATGTAAGACCCACATGCGTACCTCAAAGGTGAAGGTCACACTTTCAGTTTGTTTGACAACCCTTTCAGACTGTGTGAGATTTCTTGTCCGATCTATAACTTTGTCATCTATGGATATATTTTCAAAACACTAGGCTCAGTTGATAAACGTGACATAATTAAGTGTCGCATGTAAGACCCAGAACCTTTCCTCAAAGGTCAAGGTCACACTTTCAATTTGTTCGATATTGCGTGTCTGGTCTGTGACTTTGTCTTTAACTTGGCTCAATTTATCAAGATGACATGACGACGTGTCATAAGAAAAACCTAGACACTGTCACACTTAGAGTATGTATGACAACACTTTGAATCTGTTTGAACTTTCACGTCTGTCTTATAACTTTATCATGCATGGATGGATTTCAAAAACACTTGGTTCAATTTATCAATTGATCAACAATTGATCTGTAACTTACATTTAGGTATTTTAAAATAGCTTGACACAAGTGATCAGCATGTCTTGATAATGTTTCACCTGCATTTAACTGTTGAAATACCCAAACCATTACATCAGATGTCAAAATCAAGGTTACACAAAGGTCAAGGTCATGCTTTAATGAAAGAAAAAAACACATGAAATTGCATGACTAGTCTGAAACATTAGTACATTACCTTTGATATTTATATACACATCGCTACCTATTATATCATATATTGTTATTTTTCACAGACCATTCGGGGGCATGTGACACTTAACAGTGACATTTCTTGTTTCATGTAGGCATGAACATGTACAACATTTTGTTTTAATTTGTTTGTTTATTTGTATTGGGTTTTGCGTTTTCATGTTCAACAGTAGCTAAGCTATATGAAGCTAGTCCACCGTTAATTTCACATAGACCGTTATATAAGCACTATAGACACTATAGCACTATAGACTGTCACATTTACATTTGTACTCCAAACTCCATTAGAATTTATAGAATTCATATTCAATTCAAGCAGAACACATTTTTTATAAAAAGACATAGACATTTTCTGCTGCCAATTTCACAATTTTGCTCAAAGTGAAAGAAGGTGTCACTATTTCACA